>CAUYQG010226802.1:0-14704 GCA_963574415.1 Tarsius wallacei
TTTTTTTTGAGTTGGAGTCTCACTCTGTCGCCCAGACTGGAGTGCAGTGGCCGCTCCCGGCCACCGCAGCCTCAACCTGCTGGGCTCCGGCGATCCTTCCGCCTCAGCCTTCCGAGTAGCCGGAATTACAGGCATGCGCTACCATGCCCGGCTGATTTTTTGATTTATTGTAGAGATGAGGTCTCGCCAAGTTGCCCAGGCTGGTCTTGAACCCGCGGGCTCAGGCAATCCACTAACCTCAGCATCCCAAAGCACGGGATTACAGGCTGAGCCACCGAGCCCGGCTAGGAGCACTTTTTAAGAGACAGTTTGTGGCACAGGGATGTGGGGGGGTAGTCTAAAGTAGAAAGAAGTTCTACTCCGTAAGAAGGGAAAGTGAGGAGGGCAGTCAGAATCAAAGAATGTGAGTCAAGTTGGTAGTAGCTCTAGGTAGCGTGGGTTCTTGGTTGGCATTGCCTACCACCGATGACACACAAAAGCATTAAGAAGCACCTTGACCAACAATAGTAAAGTACAGACATGGACACAAATTACTCTTAGAAATCAGACAAAGAGAAATTATATCACTGAAATTCACCTATAGGTATTGCATGGTTCATTTTTTTTTCTCTTTTCATTCCACTCTAGCCTGGAGTAGTGGACTGAATGGTGGCCCCATGGAAAAGATATGTCCACATCCTAATCCCAGAATCTATGAACATGACTTTATTGTGGTGGTGTGCACCTGTAGTCCCAGTTATTTGGGAGGCTGCGGTGGGAAAATTGCTTGAGCCTAGGAGTTTGAGACTGAGAGGACAACATAGTGAGATCTCAACCTGGTTTCCAAAAAGAAAAAAAAGGTCTTTGCAGATGTAATCAAAGTAAAGATATCAAGATAAGATCATCCTGGATTATCTGACTGGGTCTTAAATCCAATCACAACCATCCTTATAAGAGACAGCAGAGAAGACAGGCACACAGAGGACAAGGTGATGTGAACATAAAGTCAGAAATTAGAGATATACCACAGTAGGCATACAGATATAAAAGGAACACCCGAAGCCACCAGAGGCTAGAAGAATCAAGGGAGGAGTCTCCCTTAGAAACTCTAAGCCGAGCTTGGTGGCTCAGCCTGTAATCCCGTGCCTTGAGAGGCTGAGGTGAGTGGATTGCTTGAGCCCGCGGGTTCTAGACCTCATCTCCACAATAAAAAAAAAAAAAATTAGCTGGGCGTGGTAGCGCGTGCCTGTAATTCCGGCTACTCAGAAGGCTGAGGCAGAAGGATCACCGGAGCACAACAGGTCAAGGTTGCGGTGGGTGGGAGCGGGCACTGCACTCCAGTCTGGGTGACAGAGTGAGACTCCAATTCAAAAAAAAAAAAGAAATTTTAGAGGAAGCACAATCTTGCTGACACTTTGATTTTGGAATTCTAGCCTCTAGAACTGTGAGAAAGTAAACTGCTATTGCTTTAGGCCACCAAATTTATGGTAATTTATTACAACAACTCCTGTGATTTAAAAGGAAATCAATATACTCAACTTAAGGGAAAAGGCATGGAATTTGGAAACGGACAGACATGTGACTTAAAGTTTTTGAATTTTGTTACCTTGGACGGGGTATGAAGTCTGGCTTGAATCCCTCATTACTTTAGCGATCTGTCTCCTACAAGCATCTTAGTTGTGTCCTGTGGGTGAGATAATCTCTCATGCCTTCTTCATCTTTGATACCCTAGTATTCTAGCAAGGAGCTGGGTTGTTACCACAAATCTTTGGAGAGTATTTGGAGATGATGCGACCTACTTATACATTTTTCTTCTTTTTTTTGAGTTGAGGTCTTACTCTGTGGCCCAGGATGGATTGCAGTAGCACAACCATGGCTCACTGCAGGCTCAAACTCAGGGCTCAAGTGATCCTTCCACCTCAACCTCCTGAGTAGCTGGGACAACAGATGTGTGCCACCATGTCTGGCTAATTTTTTGAGTGTTTGTTGAGAGGAGGTGTACAAAAACAATCTTTCCACCTCAGCCTCCCAAAGTGCTGGGATTCAGGCATGAGCCACTATGTGTGACTTCCGACTCACCCTTTGAATAGCTTGGCTGATTTACCATGGAGGATGAAGGAAATTTCTTCCTGAGATGTAGGGAAGAAATTTCTTCCTGGGATGTTTTTTCAGAACTGTGCACTTTAGTAGATATTTTTTAAAATTAAAAACATTGTCTCCTGGCTCTGGAAAATCAACATCAGGTGACTATGGGTGAGAAGGGCCTTCCCTGCAAAACAGAAGAAATAAACAGACACCTCTGTGCGAGGCTAGTGTGATTGTTTGGACTTGCCCCCCCCCCAAATTCTGCACCAAAAACATATATACAACTTGAAGGCAGCTTCTCCCAGAGGCTATGTGTTTTTCAAGGAAATCTCTGGCATTAGTAGAAAATTTTTTATTAGATAAACCGGTACTATCTCCATCCAAGGGGATGTATCCCTGGAGTACCAGAAAACACCCCAATTGATAACATTTTGTCACTAATGAGGTCCCAAACTGTGCTTCTGATGTGATGCTGTGCTTTCCATCAGTCTTGCCTTCCTCTCTGATTGCATCAGTAAGAGGGACTGATGGTGCAGACGCTTTGCCACTTTGCCTTAAATCTTCTTTGGCTTTGCAGTGGAGATGAGGAGAGATGATTCCAACTAGGACAAAGTAAAACAGTGAGAGACAAAGTTCATCTTTGATAGCCGCCCCCCCTTGCCACCCACCCCAGAAACCTAGTTTCCACCTGGTTCCGCCTCTGTTGTGACACTCAGATTTCACACTTTTATCATCTTATCTAACTTCTCTATCAAAGCACAGCTACTTCTTGTCTCCACTTTTCAAAGACTGGATCTGTTGATGAACCAATTCCTACCAGTTACTGGCATTCTAAGTAAACCATTAGCATTTTAGTGGTCTTTTTTAGGATGCCCAAAGGAGTGAATCTCATGATGGGAGCCTCAGATGTACAGGTGAAGTTGTACTGAGGAGAAATGTCCTTTAGAGTCCCTTGAATCACAGGACACGTGTGACTGTTGATGACACCTATAGTCTCAGCAGACCCCAGACCAACATAGAAAGTGAACTAATCTATTTAGGTCAGCAGGGGTTTAATGGTCCCCCTTAGAAGTCAGTCCCAGGGAGATTAGTGCTTGTTCAGCTGCTCCTGATACTTCCCTGAGCCAGGTAGGGGGAAGGCTAAGAGAACCAGAGTCCCACCTCTGGGGCTGGGTTGGCCATGGTCATGACCTGGGCATGTAACACTGGGCCCTTCCCTTAACTCTTCTGGGTTGCTTTCCTTACTTATAAGATTTAGTGATAAATCGGGTAGAATTAGGTCAGTGTCTGTCCACAAAAATTATCTGGGCCAACGGTAAAATTCCAGCTCTTTGGGCTTCACATCAGACCTTCTGAATTAGACTCTTTATGGAGGGACCTGGATGTCTCTGCTTTTTAATAAGCACCTCTGGAAGTCAAAGGATCAGGTCCGTGTGAGAGACAGATGTAGATGATTTCTCAAGGTCCTCCCTCTTAGTCTTGCTGTCCTGTGACTTTCGGGTGCCCAGCAAGGACCCTGAGAGCCTGTGTTCAAATGCTGACTCTGAACTTTCCCAGCAAAGTGACCTTGGCCAGCTCTGCTTCCTTATGCCTTAGTTTTCTCATCTGTAGAATGGTCATAATAAGAGTATCAACCGTGAAGTCTTGTTGATTAAATGAAGTCAAATAAGCCAAGGACACAGAGCAGTGCCTGACACATAACAAGAGCTCAAAGATATATTCATTGTGTTCAACCTACAAAGGGCAAAGGGTGAACAGCACTGGACAGAGATCCTGAGCTCAGCTCAGCATCACTTCCCTTTGCAGCCTTCTCTGGGGCTCAATGCCGGTGGTATTCTAGTCAAGTCACTTTGTTTCTCTGGATCTCTGATGGTTAGAAGATCTTCAGGTTTCCTTCCAGCCCCGAAGTGTGTGCTCCTATTCCAGCCCTGTGTCTGTTGTGCAACATGTACTCAAATACACTGAATTATTGAATATGTTGAACTGAATCTCTTGTTGCTCCATGGCAAAGTAAGGACTTTGTTTTGTGACGAGGCCAAGCAATCTCAGCCCAGGTGGGCTGTAACATGGAGCCTTTATATCTTGGCCTGGCTGTGGGTTTATCCTCAGGCCATGAGCATCTCTGTGGGGTAGGTCACACTAGAACTCTGACAGCCTTTAGGTCTCTCATGTCACGTGACCCTTAAATCACCTTTATGTAACTTCCTGCAGCCATGTCTTCCCACCGGACTGCACTAGAACATTCTCTCTGGTTTTCTTTGTTCCAGCCCTTCCCAATGCCACTGTGGGCGTGTACACAATACATCAAGGGCCCGAGTTCACCAGGGAGTTCTGAGTGTTGTGGAGAGACCCTGGCAGGGACAGAAGAACGGTCATGCCATCTTGTGTACTCAGGGTTTAATCAGGCTGCAGTCTTCCTCCTTGCCTGCGATCCTCTCAAACTCCATGCTATGGCCAACTTCCCCTCCCACACCCTCCCCCAGGCCCCGCCAATGTGCCTCAGAGACTTTTCATCCAGTTTGTGGCTGAGGGCTCCATCTTCCTTTGGGAGTTTATCTTTCCTGATGAGCTTATCCTCTGCTCCCCACTCCAGTCCAGTCATGCTCTGGGGGTTGAGGAGGCTGGAGGAGTTGGGGTACAGCAAGCAGCAGGTGAGTCATCCCCCTGGGTGGATATGGGGAGAAAAGAATGGGTGGATGTGCTATTAGAAAAAAGTGACACTCAAGCTAAGAGTACAGCTGAATCAACCATTAGTCATGGAACCCAGGGGAGAAGGACACCCTCTCTGAGAGGGGCTGTGTGTGTATAGGGGCATTGGTGGGGATTTTGTTGGGGAAAACAGGTCTGAGGGAGCAATGGGATCTACCACCCAATAGGGCCATTTATTAAGTTACAGTTCAAGAGTCAACTGTGGATCATTTAGATTCATGGAAGATCATTAGTATGTACCACTGAGGGCCTACAGAGTGGGACATCTCTCCTTGTTGTGCCATGGCTGGTTTATGGTACTATTGCCTTTGAAAAGGATGCATGGGAAAAGACTAAAATTTGCAACTGGGGCTGTGGTTTTAGACTCATCTCTTTTTCTGAAAGCCTTTTCAAACATAGCATGGGTTCCCCCATATCTAAAATGGTCAAGAACCAATTGAAAGCTTAGGATGGCAGCTATTTATCTGGTATTTATCTGGTATAGCCCTTGAAGTTCTGTGGGCCTATGGCCTCTCAATTCATCATCTGAGGACAGAGGGACATAGTTCTAGAGGTTGAGGATTCAGTTCCTGTAAGAAAGTTGAGATAACTTAGCATTAATCTCTTTTGTTGAAATTCTCTCTTACTGATATCTCACTGCTTTTGTGAGACACTGAATCCCTCTCCTAATTCTTCTTTCCCCTCAGGTCAACTCCTTCAGTCTAGTGTTGACTGCCACCATTTCTGCCAGCCCTCTCTGAGCTCTGGGTCACAGACCCTGCAGCCACCTTGGGGTTAGTAAATTCACCTTTTGGGTATTCATTCCCGAAAGCCAGTATTTCCTACCCCGGTTCCATTTTAAAACATTTAATCAACCTTCTTTTACTCTGCATTCTTCTGCCATCAAACAGCTTTGGGACTTCATAACATCAAACATGGTCTAGCTGTCAATTTGCAGCTGGTATTTTTCTCCCCCAAACCTCTGAGTCGTGCTAGAATGATGAGATGATTGACTGAGTGTCAAGAACCACTCTAGTAGCTCCTCAGGGATTTTCACATGTAGCTGAGACGCTTACTTGTACCCCAAAGATCCATTTTCTCTTCCTGGGCTTATGGCTAACTACATTTCCTGACCTCCCCCGTATTTAGATGTATCAGATAACTGAGTTCCAGGCAGCGGGATGAAAGCAAAATGACCAGCACTTAAAGAACACCAGCTGTTTGCAGACAACATATAGGAAATGAATTACTAGATCCTTGAAATTTTGTGAGGAGGAAAGACTTACTCCAATGAGATTGGACTTGTAGTTACATCAGCAAGAAATGAACTTGCATTGTGTTTGAAAATATTTGGGTCAATTTACTGCCATAGACTAGTCTAGCCTAAGCTAATCCATTTCCAATCTGAATTCCTCTATTGGATGTTTAGGGTCTTCCATGATTGACCCTCCTCCTGTCTGGTTTCATTTCCCACTGCTCCCTCTTCTGCCCTATCTGCCATCCTGTCCTCTCTGCTGGCCTTGAGCCTGCCCACTCCTGCCTTCCTGCCCATGACTGCTGGTTGTTTCGCTCTCTGCCACCTCTCCCTTGCTGATCTCAATCTCTAGCTCTTCCAATAAGGGTCATAGACAATTCTACTCCACACTCTTCTCTCTTTTCTCTGAATTAATAGGTCAGTAATTGTTTCATTTGTGCTAACTTTTTCTTCCTCCTCAAGGGCAAGAACTGTCGTTGTGTATATTCCTCAATGCTTGACACAAAGTAGGAGCTAAATACGTGTGTGTGTGTGTGTGTGTGTGTGTGTGTGTGTGTGTGAACTGATTGTAATTTAGGACCCTCAAACTTTATTCCTTGAAACGAATAACGTGGAGTATGTTCTCTAAAAGATGATTTGTTCATTCAATGAGAGATTCACTGAGTATCATTGTTTCAATAAGCTAAAGTGAAAGTTACAAGAAACACATTAAGTAACTCACCTTCAGCATAGATGTCAGAATATGAGACTTTATCATGTGATTTGTCCTTGTCCTGGTTAGTTGCTGAGGTTGCTGATGTATTTTCACTGAGACTGAATGTACCTGGGGAAGTACAGGGCAGGACCCCTAGAACAAAGTGTCACCGCTTTCTCACTTGACTTTGAGTCTCAAAGTTAACTTTATTTTTGTGCCTATTTATGAGGACAATAGTCTTTAAAGTCAGGCTTTGTGGAGAGGGAGAAAATTTTTCTAAATCTCAAATATTTCCCTTTAGCATGTCTAGAATCAAACCCTGCTGTGCCTCTATCAAAGAGTAGTGGAGAGAACAGACAGTCTGGAGGGACATGGATTTGGGGCAGAGGAAGTCTTTGCCAAAGAGGACAGTAAAATGAAATGCCAGAATCTTCTGGCTCTGTAGAATGTGGGAAGGACTATGGGTATAATATCAGTATGCCTGGACTTCCCTCTACAGAAGAGGAGAGATGTCAGCTTGAGAGGGAAGTCAAGATGATGTAGCTTTTGCTCCACTTCTTGTTGGGACTCTTCAGGGAAGAACATCTTGAAGCGTGTCCTCTCCACTGTCATGGAGTTCCTGGAATGTCAGCTCCACTAGGGAAGGGATCTTTGTTTTGATCACTGATCCTGAGCACCTAGAACAGTGCCAGGGACATAGCAGGGGCTCGATAAATGTTTTTGAGGTGATACGTCAGAGTAAAATTGATGGGATGCTACCTTTGGGGAGCCCTCCGCTGTGTGGATTGGAAGGCACTCAAGAGTCCCCAGGTGGGGGAACATAGATGAGTGGAGGGGGCTGGATGGGTGGGCTTTTGTCTGGTGTTGCCAGGAGGCTTCGAGGAGGACTCTTTGGGCTGGAGGGCAATAGTATTCTCGGACAGTCTCAGGGGACACTCAGCATGAATAAGAGCTGGGGGAGGCTAAGTCAGTCTTGGGATTGCTGGATCTGGCTGGCTACAGACCACCATAACCTCCTGCCTTGAGGCTGGCAGGGTTCAGAAGATAGTGTCAATGCCCTACAGTGCCCCACAGAACAGAGAAGAGCATGTCTCTCATGTCACTGTGACCCCTAAGTCACATTTATGTGACTTCCTGCAGCCACATCATCCCACAGGGCTGCACTAGAACATTCTGAGTTTGGTTTTCCCTTTGTTCCAGCCTTTCCCAAAGCCACCATGGGAATGCACACAATGCATCCTGGGACCGAAGGAAGGGAGGTTACCTCTGCAACTGCAAGGACTTAGTAAAATCCTCCAAATACTATCCAGAGACCATCTTGGGGAGGGAGATGGAGCAGGGCAGAACTGAACATTTCCATGAAAAATGAAACTGAAATAAACTGTAGGTGTAAGAAGAGACTGAGACATTGCTCACTAGCATATTTGCTTTTCCTTTCAGCTCTTTAAATTGAAGACTGTGTCGGCACTTATTTCATAGAGTTGCTGTAAGGATGAGATACATATATAAAGCATATAGAATCTTACCTGACAAGTTGTAATCAACATCACTGTGAGTGTAGTGTTGTTGGTTTTGTTTCCCAGAAGGGTGGGGGCTCCTGGGGAAGACTAGATTAGCTATGAAAAATAAGATGCTACATTTATTTTGCACGTCTGAGTGTGGTGTGAAAGTATTTTGATACCATCACACTTAATAACACTATTTGAGTAGGAATTTGCAGCTTACAAAGAACTTTCAAAAATGGTCCCCTTGAATCTTGCAAGAGGAGAGATAATTTCTACCTTTGGTTTATAATCTGGAGACTGAAGCTCAGCAACTTTGACGGGCTTGACCATGGTCATACATCTAGCAAATGATGGAGCCAGCTCTGAAATACAGAACTCCTGGTTCCAAATCCCCTTCCTTCAATCCTGTAACCCCTGTAAATGGGCCCGATTCCACCAGAGGGGGCAAGACTCTCCACCTACTTCTCAGGTCACGAGATTTCCCTCCTACAAGGGGGTTTTTGTTTAGTTGGGCCAGAGTACTGAGAAAGAACCGGAATTACAGAGGGTCCCAAACATGGGGCGGTGAAAGAGCAGATTCCAGGGGTGGCCTCATGCATGCTGGGTTCATTTGTACAACAATCCTGCTTGTGTGAAATGCTTTTCAATGATCCTGGGGTCTTAACAAGTATTCCCACTGCTGTTTTGTGACCATGAGCATCTGGAACCTTATAGACAACAGAGGAGCAGGAGGCCTTCCCAGGTCACACAGAATCAGAAACCACTCAGATATGAGGAATGCCAACCATCCTAAGGTGGAAGTGGCTAAGCCCAAGAAAAGGGGTGAGGAGGCCAATGCCTCGGAAACAGGCATGGGTGAGTTGCTCGGATGGAGAACGGCCTTCCCTCTGCCTTAGTGAAGACCCGTTGGTGGTAAATAATGGAAGCCCAGTTCAAATTCACTTTAATATTAAACAGGGCTTTTCTTGTTATAAGGACTCAAGGTGTCTCACAGAATCCAGGTCAAGGCACGACCTAGAACCAGGGACTGGAAATTCATGGGGCACTGTCCCAGAGCAGCATGGTCTTCAGGTCATATTTGCCCCCTACTGCCTGCCTGCCCTCTCCTTCTCTCTTTGTGGGCTGGTTGGCCTCTTTCTCTGGCCTCCTGGTCACCTGCAGCTGCAGAATCTAGTTCACTTCAGTTCCAGTTAAAAGCTGAAGCCAAGGCTGACTTCTCTTCTTTGCAATTCCAGATTTGCAGCAGAGGGAGTTTGCCTGGTCTAGATCGGGGGCCCCCACACTTGCTCTGGCTAGATTTACTTGCCGCTGTTCTTCTGAAGTGCTCATGGGGGCCATCGGTGCCCACCCTTCAGATGAAGCTGAAACACGATCAAGTGCAGGAAGGGCCTTCTAGCTAAAATGCAGGAAAAAACTGTTGGCATGTAGAGGAGGGTTAGTTTATTCATGTCCTATTTTTTATGTCCAAAGGAGTAAGTCTTTCCTTCCGTTTCAACCTTGTTTTTACATTCCACCCTGAGGGCAGCTCTCACTCCAAGAATAGAGGTGACTGCATTATATAAAAGGTAAAATCATTTTTTTTTGGTGGAAATGCCTACCTAGTGCTTCAAAGTGTATAATTTCCTCCATATGTCAGAACAGCCACTCCCTGGCATCTGGTAGGGGAGAATTTGTCACGGGTACAGTGATGGGGTCAGCAATTGACGGGGCCCCTCTGCCTCCAGGTATGTTTACATTGCTGTGATTTATATCCTTGGACTCCCCTCACCTCTGTTTTGTCACTTGGTGGAGGAAAGGCCTGCTGACCCATAGATTCTCACTCTGGAGCTCAGCTGATGAAGAAACCAAGCCAGGAAGGTGTGGCCCAAGTCATGGGACATCTTGGCTGGCTGGGGTTTTTATTTTCCGTGTGTGCATGGTTTCTGGGATGAAAGTAAAATTTCAGGGCGTGCGTTCCTTCAACCACAGCCTGCCCCCAATATTTAACTTAGAGAAGAACTAAACGGCAATAGTGACTTTAATGAGTACTTTTTTCACAAGGAATTTATGAAATGGAGAATTTATGGATGGCACTGGGAAGCTTAAATTGCCTTTTCCTGGAAAGAGTATAAGCCAGGTGTTTCTCGGGTCGGTTACGACCAGCCTAGCGTGAGTATTCAGAAGTTCAGTAGTATTGTTGGCTCTTGCTCGACCAGATGGAATACTATTCACTAGCCCTATAAGTTGTCCCCTCCCAGGAGAGCAGGGTTCACGGGTGGCTCATAGTCCCTCTGAGAACACATTGCAAGGATTTGCTTTGCGATCTCACCATCTCTGCTCCTTTGCACCCCAGTTCCCGTGTCGATTGAGGTCTCCTCTCTCCTGGTTATTACTCACGAGACCCTCCTGTGACGGAGGCCATCCTTCTGCCCTGGTTCCAGCACCTTCTCTGCTGTATTAGTCACAGCACAGGGAGATCACCAAAGGGAACGTTCTCCCTCATGGGGCTAAAATTCTATTCTTAGGACCCAAAATGGGACAGCCATATCTGCCATTTGGTTCAGCACCCCTAGTGATTTTCCTCTTTGAGTGACCTCAGTTTTTGTGTTAATAATAACTTCTCTCATGAGAAAAAGGTACTTGGAGAGAAGATGGGGGTGATGTTTACAACCCCTTGCTAGAGTGTTGTGTCATCACATTGAGGCTACTGTGATGGCTCTTTCTGAGGACATCGTGGTGCTGCCATCATAACAAGACCAGGCCAAGGCCTGAGGTCAGGCAATTGCCTGACCCAAAGGATGTACTTCTTCCATTCAGTCATTTATCTCTGGTGTCGTTATGATGGAGAGAGAATCTGCCCCAGAAACCTTATGGGTAGCATGGTAGACTAACGGGAGCACGAAGGTGGATTTAGGTTTGCTCCCCTGCCTCCAATAGCTTGATTTGCCTAAAGTGTCCTGGTCACAGCCTCTGTCATGTTAAGCAGCAATGGAAGAGGCCAAAAACAACAGGCATTTTCTAATGCTTCTTTATTACTGCAGAAATCCTCCCAGGCTGGTTTCAGCCTAACCACATAGTAAGAAATTCTAGGACCTTCAAAGGAGCAAATTACATAGATACGCAGAACCACCGTGGCTCTGATTCCTCTAAGAATCTCCATGTTGCAAAATAAGAATGCAACAGGAGAGGACAAGTCAACAACATGTATGTGCCTAGACTGGGCTAGGAGTTTTATGTGTATTATTGAATCGTGTTCATGCTTTTCTTGTGAAGTGGATTTTACAATCCCCACTGCAGAACTGAAGACTTCCAGGCTCACACCTGTGATGAATTGGCCAGACTTTTCTGGCACCAAAGACTGTGCTCTTTCATTAGCTACCCAGCAGACAAGCCAAGTGTGAACTTTCTTCACCAATCTGATATGTCCTTGGGCCCCGGGGAGGGGTGAAGCCTCAGGTAAAATTGTGAAATGAGTGAGGTTTGTATTTGACTCCCAGTAGCGACCTCCTCCCGACTCCTGACACTCAGAAGTAACTTTGCTGACCTTTTCTCCGCACCCCCCCCCACCCCCACCCCAGGGCCACTGCCAGCGAATCCCTGAAAGCCAAAAGGGCTAAAGGTATTATCTCTTCTGGAGGATGCTC
Organism: Tarsius wallacei; assembly: GCA_963574415.1. Classification (NCBI taxonomy): domain Eukaryota; kingdom Metazoa; phylum Chordata; class Mammalia; order Primates; family Tarsiidae; genus Tarsius; species Tarsius wallacei. Next base: position 11,830 of record CAUYQG010226802.1, read on the forward strand.
AAAGAACACAAAAGTTCAGAGCTCAAATGGTGACATTTCAAGCTCCAAGAGAGGCAATGTCTACATACCTAGTAATTCATATTCCTAGCCCTTCCCTTCTCCCAGAAGGCAGCAAGAAACAGTCTGGAGCCCTGTGGATATGGGGCTGTACATCTGTGATTGAACAATACTGGTTTTTTGCTGAAGTTTGAGGCATTTAGATTAGCTCCCTCCCATCCCTGGAATTTGTTCACTTCGTGGAAGGAGGCTCTCCGGTTTCATCTGCACAGTGCTGCTATGTTATATCTGCCATCACATCCTGTTGGTTCAGTGCATGGGTCATCATGCTGTAGGACTGCTGAGTGTGCCCATCCAAATCAGGAACAAAATAATGTTCCAGACACCCCTACTTTATTTAACATTGTTCTGAGAGTGTTAGTCAATACGCTTAGACAAAATAATGAAGAAATGTAATATTAATATTTTAAAACAGAAAGGAAACTCATTATTTGCAGGTGGTCTGATCACATCATTGAAATGCTCAGGAAAATAAGTTATTGGAGAGATTAAATTCAAAAAGTTCACCAGATTTTTTAAAAAATGCAAAATCAGTGAGCTTAGACACAAATAATAGAAGATAGAAAAAATAGAATGTAATAAAGCATTCATTCACTAAAGCAACCACAACAATTAAATAAAATAAGATTTTTTAAAAAGGCCTAGGATAAACTTTAAAAGTGTATGTATAATAGATGAAGGGAATAAGTAAAACTCAATCAAGAAACATAAAAGAAAGCCAGAATAAATTATGACATATGACATATCTATTTCTCAGATGGGAAAATTATTATTTGATTTCCAAATATTTGAGGATTTCTCAGATATCTTTTTGATATTGATTTCTAGTTGAATTCTAACATAGTCAGCAAGCACAATTTACATGGCTTCAATTTTTGTAAATTTGTTAAGGTTTATTTCATGGTCTAGAAAATGGTCACTCTAAAAGTGCTATGTGCACTTGAAAATTTTGTATATACCATCCTTGTTGGCATATCTTATATACGGTCTTTAGATCTGTGTTCAAATTGCCTATATCTTTCCTGATTTTCTGTCTACTTATTTATCAGTCATTGAGAGAGAAATGTTGAAATCTCCAGCTATAAGCAGGGCTCGGTGGCTCAGCCTGTAATCCCGCACTTTGGGAGGCTGAGGTGAGTGGATTGCCTGAGTCCGTGGGTTCAAGACCAGCCTGGGAAAATTGACGAGACTTCGTCTCTACAATAAATCAAAAATTAGCCAGGCGTGGTAGTGTGTGCCTGTAGTTGAAAAGCTGAGGTGGAAGGATCGTTGGAGCCCAGCAGGTTGATGCTGGGGTGGCCATGAGCCACTGCACTTCAGCCTTGATGACGGTTTCATACTCAAACTCAAAAAAAAAAAAAAGAAAAAACGCTAGCTGGTCCTGCCACAGGGCAACCCAATGTAACAAGCCATGCCCTCCATTCTGCACCACTGCTGTTAGATCTGCTGAAACAGGCTAATAGAATTGCTGCCTATCTGAATGAGGGAGACACATGACTCCTTATGGACCTTAAAGTAAGGACCCATGTGACAAAAAAAATAAAAATAAAAAAAAAAGAGTCTGTCCTTGGCTGCACTTTTGGAACTAAGAAGTTATTCTATCACTGAAACACAGCAATTACGCTTTTAGAAATTATCTGAAGAAAATAATAACAAGTACACAAGATGCTTAAAAATCAACTTCAGGCCGGGCTCGGTGGCTCAGCCTGTAATCCCACTCTTTGGGAGTCCGAGGTGAGTGAATTGCCTGAGCCCGCGGATTCGAGACCCGCCTGGGCAACTTGGTGAGACCTCATCTCTACAAGAAATCAAAAAAAAGAAAAAAAAACAAAAGTTAACTGGGCGTGGTAGCGCACCTGTAGTTCCAGCTACTTGGAAGGCTGAGGCAGAAGGATCGCCGGAGCCCAGCAGGTCGAGGCTGTGGTGGCTGGGAGCGGCCACTGCACTCCAGTCTGGGCAACTGAGTGAGACTCCAACTCAAAAAATAAATAAATAAAATAAATAAATAAATAAATAAAATAAAAATCAACTTCAGCATTCATCAATGGTCAATTATTAAATGAATCATCTATACAATGAGCCAGGTAAATACTAAAACTATTGTTATGGCTCTGCATTTACCAAAATGAAGAGATTCTCATACCGTTAGATAGATTGCATTTAGTTGTATTTATAGTATTATGAGCACTCATTTATTTTCTTCATAGCCCATGTATCCACTTGAAATTACATACAGTTGTTTGCTGCCTCTCGTCCACTAACATAAAGTCAGGAAATTTAACTTTACTTCTGCACTTGAATATTTAGGTGTTCAAAAATGTTTGTTAAATAAATAAATGAAACTGGGTGTCGTGGCTTGTGCTTGTATTTTTTTTTTTTTGAGTTGGAGTCTCACTCTGTCACCCAGACTGGAGTGCAGTGGCTGCTCCCGGCCACCGCAGCCTCGACCCACTGGGCTCCGGCGATCCTTCCGCCTCAGCCTTCCAAGTAACTGGAACTACAGGCGCGCGCTACCATGCCCGGCTAATTTTTTGATTTATTGTAGAGATGAGGTCTCGCCAAGTTGCCCAGGCGGGTCTCGATCCCACGGGCTCAGGCAATCCACTCACCTCAGCCTCCCAAGGCGCGGGATTACAGGCTGAGCCACCGAGCCCGGCTGGCTTGTGTTTGTAATCCCAGTGTTTTGGGAGGACAAGGCAGGAAGATTGCTTGAGGCCAGGAGTTTAAGATCTGCCTGGGCAACACAGCAAGACCCCGTCTCTAAAAAAAAAAAAAAAAAAAAATCATACCCCGTAATCCTAACTACTGGGGAGGCTGA
>CAUYQG010226805.1:0-11473 GCA_963574415.1 Tarsius wallacei
ATCAAAACAGCTTGGTATTGGTACAGGAACAGGCATATAAACCAATGGAATAGACCTGAGATTCCAGAAGCAAAACCTCAATTTCTCAACCAACTCATCTTTGACAAAGCCTCCACCACCTACCACTGGGGAGAGAAGAACCTATTCAGTAAATGGTGCTGGGAAAACCGACTGACCACATGCAGAAGATTCAAACAAGACCCCTATCTATCCCCATACACAAAAATTAACTCTAAATGGATCAGAGACCTAAATGTGAAACCTCAAACCATAAGAACCTTAGAAAATGCAGGACACACCCTTATGGAAATTGGAACTGGCATCCAATTCCTGAACCAAACAGGAAATGCACGGGCCATAAGGAATAAGACAGACAAGTGGGACCTCATTAAACTGACAAGCTTCTGCAAAGCCAAAGAAACCATCAAGAGAGCAGGGAGACAGCCCACAGACTGGGAAAAAGTATTTGCCAACTCCGTGTCTGACAAAGGCCTAGTATCTTGGATCTACAAGGAACTTAAATGTGCTGAAAAGAAAAAAACAAACAATCCCATTACAAAGTGGGCAAAAGATATGAACAGACACTTCTCAAAAGAAGACATACGAGTGGCCAACAGACACATGAAGAAATGTTCAGCCTCACTAATCATCAAGGAGATGCACTGAGATAGCACCTAACTCCAGTCAGAATGGCCATTATCAATAACTCAAATAATAACAGATGCTGGAGAGGATGTGGTGAAAAGGGAACACTTCTACACTGTTGGTGGGAGTGTAAACTAGTGCAACCTCTGTGGAAAGTAGTGTGGCAATTCCTATAAGCTCTAAAAATCGACCTCCCATAAGACCCCACAATCCCTCTACTGGGAATGTACCAGAACTCAAATCACTCTATAAAAAAGATACCTACCTGCACATGTATGTTTATCACAGCATTGTTCACAATAGCAAGAACCTGGAACCAACCATGCTGTCCATCAAAAGAGGACTGAATTAGGAAAATGTGGTACATATACACGATGGAATACTATACGCAGTCATAAAAAAGAACAAAATCATGAATTTCTCAGCAACTTGTTTGGAACTAGAGTCTATAATACTGAGTGATCTCTCACAGAAACAAAGATCTGAGTATCACATGTTCTCACTCATAAGTGAACCTTGAACATCTATCATAATACTACAAGAAAAGGATTGACAGTGGTGGGAAACCATGGAAGGGGGACAGGGAGGGGAAGGGTAGTGGGATTAATGGTAGTCAATATCTGTCTGGGGATGGGGGGACACCTCTTATCAACAAGGGTGCCTGAACGATGCATATTTGTATACCTAACCCTTAAGTGTACCCCACAATTGTAAAATAAAAAATATGTAAAAAAATAATTTAAAAAATAAAATATTTTTTTAAAGTATGCACATTAGATGTGTTCATTATGATTAGAATGCCATTGCTGCTTCTAGATTCTTAGTGAACATAGAAATCTAATCACTAACAATCTCACTTTTTTTCCCTCAGCTCCATTTCTATCTGGGCACTTTATAAACCTTATTTATCTTTTCTCTTATCCATTCTATCAGTAAACTCCTTAAGATCTACCATGTGCCAAGCAATATGCTGGTGCTAGGAAAGAAGTGCAGATTAATGCAGGATCCTTGATCTCAGGGAGTTTACATTCTAGATGTCTTAGTCTATGAATACTGTTTTTATTTTGCTCTAAGATCATTTCAGATCACTCTTCATTCTCACAGCCTTTATATTTTAAGTCTGTATAATTAAATAATCTGTTCCTTACTCTACTAATTATATACCATTAAGTTATTTTAATCTATAACCTTACTTATTAGTATTCAAAATTCTTGCCTTTTATGGCTAAGTAAATAGTTTTATTTCTTAACACATCAAAGGAAACTTGTTAGATTTTGACTGAGCTTTTTTTCTCAAATGGCAAATGATAAGCTTAAAGTATTTGGAAAATAATTGTAAAGTAGAAAAAGAAATGCATTTAAGGATTAGAATAGAAATTTGGGGGATTTCTATCTAGTTTTCTTTAAATGTCAAAGTTATTTAATAAGAAATTTTGAAAAAATGAGAGACAACTTACACAAGTGTTTTTAGAAAACAAATGCTCATCAATTATCTAAACCCATCTAATCTGTGCAGATCTTATACAATTAGAAAAATAACCTAAGGCATAATTCTTCCTTATAAAATTTTATTTAACGTGCAACTTTATTTTATTTTTATAACAATTTTCATCTTAATTTATTCAGATATTTAAAGACTATATTTTAAAATTTTAAGTTGAATGCTTGCTCAATTTATTTTCTATACATTTAATCACATCAAAAATATTTTAAGCATATCTTTTTTGGCCTCATTCCATAGAGTTTCAATTCATATATAGGTTAAAATTTTATCATTTCTGAAATATTCTATTACTGTGTTTTGATTTAGTCCTATTTTAGTCTTTCTTGATTTCTTGGCCCAATTGTTACTTCAGAGAATATTTTTAATATTGGAAATTTAGCCTTCTTTACCCAAATTCACCAGTTTGTTTGTTTATTAGTTTTTACTGAATAGTGATCCATAAACATATTCTTCAAGTTTTTCGGTTTTTGAATTTATGTAGATTTCCTTTGTTTTCTGTTATATAGGAAATTTTGGTAAGTAAATAATGTACATTTAAAAAGATGAATAATCTTTGTTATAGTTTATACATTCTGGTAAATATCAATCAATTTTAATTCTCGATTATCTATTTTCTGTATGCTCTTGTTTTATTTGGAGATTGGCACAAATAGTAATGAGCTAAAATCACTAGAATCTGTGGAAATGAACTACTGGGTTTCAGCATTGGGTTCACCATTAATGTGTGATCTTGGTCAAATTACTTAGCATTTCTGTGCTTCAGTCTCATCATTTGAAAAATGGATATAATAGTATTTGCCTCATAGAGTTTATGTGAGAATTAAATATTTAAGAGATGCACTCAGAATACGTGCATAAAACCAGCACTATATGAATGTTAGCTATTATTGTTAAATGTGCTTTAAACTCTACATGAAATTTGCATTTAGTTTTTCCTTGCTTTTCTTATTTTTTCTTTTATTTTTAGTTTTTATGCTTTAGTGTTATGGCATATTAAAACTATTATTATTTTTATTCTTTATTTAAATACTATTTTGGTGAATGATTTGGACATCATCATTCACATACATAATTGCTACACCAGTCCTATTGTCCTATCATCTGTCATTCTGTATTTGCTTTGTCTTCAAGTTACATTTTGGGGGGTCTATTATCAATCATCACATTTGTTATATTGACTTTTCACTTTATTTTGTAACATTAGAACTTTGATATTGGTATTTTTGAAAACATATTTTTGAAATCACCTACCAAAACTTTTCTTAAGTTAATCATTGATCGTATCCTACAAACAAACAACTTTGATCCCTTTTATCATGGAGAAAGCATTTTAAAATTTTGGTTTTTCCTTGCATCCTTTGATCCCTATTTACTTCGTGTAATCCAAGGGCTCATTTTAGTAGGGTGGGGGAAAAAGTTTAATTGAACCCAGATTTTGATCTAACAGTTTTAGAAAATAATCAACCATACTCCACTCTTTTCTCAGTCCTGTGATTTCTTATTCTTCCACTATTATTTGCTTTCCCAGCTCACATGTTTTTTCTTTTTTATTAACCTGAATTTCTGCAGAGTAAAGAAAATTGGTGGTTTAAAAATGACAACTTTTTTGCATTACAGGGTTAGAGGTTATTTGTTGTTGTTGTTTTGCTTAGAATAAAAATAATATGAGAAACCAAAGCCTCTTCTGGAAGGAGAATAGGAATATAGATGGACTGAATTGCTCTACTAAATAATAGGAAGTATCATCTTGTCTGTACGTTGGGTGAGAGCGGTACAAAGATCTTATGACTTTTGAAGTGGAGGAGGTAGAATTGAGAGCTTTTAGACTGGGGACGGGATTTGAGAGAGAAATGAAGTTAAAGAGTAGAAAATGCTCATGTGCCCGCAAAACTTGTGAGGTTGGGAAATGGTAACTCATAGACATGATGACTACCAATATCCAGTTTAAAGCAACCTTTTCTTAGTTAACATTTATTGGAAGATTCCGTTTGGGCCATTACCTAGTATAGCTTAGTAGGAGCTAGGACTTAGGGGTTGCTTAGAGTTATTTCATATAAAGCTGACCTGCAGCTGCACAGAGTGGTGTAGAGATGGCCAGATATGGTAGAGAAGCCCCTAAATAGGGTTAGAAGTAAAGGGGAGAAGCAAAGTTTTCTGGGTGTGTGCTCCTCTGCCTTTATAAATGCAAAGGGGCTTTTAAAAGTTCATATAAAAGTGTAATCAACACATAAAAATAAGAAATATAAATTTACTTCTCAACATAAGCTCCATCAAGTTCAGTATACTTTTATAAGCAAGCATACAAGCCATTTAGTCTATTCCTAAATAATTGAGGGTCCTGGGAATTTAACCATGTCAATGCAGTCTTCGTTATATTATTAACTGAAGAAAATAGGGGTCCTTTACAGATTTTTTTAAGATTAGGAAACAAAAAGAAGTCAGGAAAAGCCAAATCAAGACTGTAAGGTGGGTGTCTGATTCTTTCTCATCAAAACTCTCACAAAGTTGACTGTGTTTGATGAGAGGAATCAGCAGAAGTATTGTCATGGTGGAGAAAAACTTTCAGATAAAGCTTTCCCAGGCATTTTCCTGCTAGAGCTTTCATTAACTTTCTCAAAACACTCTCATGATAAACAGATGTTATTGTTCTATGGCCCTCTAGAAAGTCAACAAGCAAAATGCTTGGAGAATCAAAAAACAACAACAACAAAAAAAAACTTTGCCATGACCTTTACTCTGGACCAGTCTGTTTTGCTTTGACTAGGCCACTTCTAGCTCTTGGTAGCTATTGTTTTGATTGTGCTTTGTCTTTAGGATTGTACTGGTAAAATCATGTTTCAACCCCTTACAATACTTGGACAAAGTGCTTCAAGATCTTAATCTCACTTGCTTAAAATTTCCATTGAAAGCACCATTCTTGTCTGCAACTTAATTTGGGCAAAAATTTGCTCAGTTTTTAATTTTTCATTCAGAACTGTCTAAACTGAACCAATTGAGATATCTGTGATGTTGGTTATTATAAGGGGAGATCCCAAAAACCTGTTATTATCTTTTGGAGGGCAGGCCTCTTAAAGCACAGGCTTCCCCTGCTAGGTAAGTGTTCTAGAAACCCATCAGCATCACTGTACCAGTTAGCATTGTTGTGAGAGGCTGCATTTGGCATCAGTGAATATATATATATATTATATACATATATATTATATATATATATATTTTTTTTTTTTTTTTTTTTTTTTGAGCTCCTCTCAATGTGTCTGCCCATTTCATGGTGGATGATTTACAAACATACCTGCCCACACAGGTTGAGTGTTCAGCAGTTTTTGTTCAAAAACAACATGATCCTTGTGCCCCACCCTCCTTATCTCATCCTGAGCAATCTTTTGGTTGTTGTTGTTGCTTACCTGGATTTTAAAAGTCCCTAAAGAGAAATGTTTTGCCAGTGTGAAAGAAGTGAAACAAAAAATGGCGGAGGCACTAAAAGGCATCAAAGTTGGCGAGTTCAAAAATTGTTTTGAGCAGTGGAAAAAGCATCTGGATAGATACATTGCATCAAACAGAGAGTACTTTGTAGATGACTGAAGCCTAAACATGTAATAATAAACATACGATTTTTTTATAAGTGAATTCTGAGTTTGGAGGTCCCCCCCTCATATTTCTGCTGTCAATCATAAGTCCTCTTCAATTAGAGTAAAAATAAGTTTTTCCCCCTCAAAGTTGATGTGAATTGCATACCACTACAGACTTCATCTTCAGTATCACCTAGCCTTTTCTTAAAATGAGTTATACTTTGAAACTGCTGATTTCTTTGGAGCATTGTCTCCACAAGATTTTCAGAGATATCAGCAAAGTATCAGAAGTACCATTCTTCCATCCAAGTTTTACCACAAATTTAGTGTTTGTTAATGCTTGAATTTTAGGAGATTTAATATTGCTAATAAGGGCTCTGTTCAAAATGATGTCTTATTCTTCTTAGTGCCTCAAACTAGGTCCTGTTCAGACATGTTATAACAAGTTAATATATGTTTATTTGGGTGCAAAATATTGAAATCCATGTATAGCTTTTTAATAACACACATTTTCTATGAGCTTTTTTAAGATCTCTCAAACTATGGTAAATGGAACTAAATTTCTTAAAATCCCCCATCATGGAGACTCAATAGTAAAAGAAATTGTGACCATGGAGAATGTAAAAACTTGGAAAACTATCCTGACATTTAAGAGATAGTTTTTTTCTTAGGGTCATACATAATCCCTTAACAAACCCCTAATTCAAGAATTTTCCTTTAAAAAGCAACTCCCAAAATTGTAGCAAACTTTACTACAATGATGGTTTTAAACAATTTAGAGTCAGAAAACTTATTGAAAAAAATGATCCTACACCTTTCACCAGAAAAATGAACCTACACTCATATACACAAAATGTTGTCTAAAATATAAATGCAGAAAAAAATTTTTTAAATGCAGAAGCTTAGACCTTTCTTTCTTCATTCTTAATATTTTACATGATAACTTGTTTCTGTTTGTTACTTTTTTGTGTCAGAATGAGTCCCCTCAACTTCTGTTCTTATTTTATTTTTAAGTTGTATTTCTCTTTATCCCCATTATACCCTTGATAATTGTTTCTGGTTTATGTATTCTATTTTCAGAATTATATATAATATATAATTAATGCAGAATATTATATAGTATACATTCTATTTCAGTCTAATTATATTGTTTTATATTAACTTGGATGTCATCTTTTCTCACATTCTCTTGAAGTGCTTTGATTTGTATTTCAAATCTTTTTGAGTTACTTTAGAAACTCCATGAGGGTAAGGGAGTAAATTATTTTGTTTATTTCTTCATTCACAGCATCTTGCACAGCAGCTAGACATGGTTGACATCAAATAAATATTTATTGAATGGAATTGAGTTTCACCAGTCTGATTTATTGCTGCAAGAACTTTTAGTCTTTGGCACTCATTAAAAATTTTAAATAGTAGAATATTATCTGGTCATATCTGCTGAATAATGACAAATAGGTCTTTTATAAAATATTCATGAATTTCTTATAAATAAAGTGACCATACATTTGTCATCCAAACACACTTTTGAAAGTGAAGAGAAGGCCTATTAATTTTTATGCCGGTACATCAGGCATAAAAATGGACTTTGCTGAGCAGACCAGGATATATAGTCATCTTGCCTATGACAGAAACTATTTGAGGTCAAGGTTGATGTTATAAGCTGAAGTATTTCTTCCTCCACCCTTCAAAATCACATGTTGAAGTCCTAATCACCATTACCTCAGAATGTGACTGTTTCTGAAGACAGGGCCCTTAAACAGGTGATGAAGATATAACAAGGTTATATGAGGAGGACCCTAATACAATATCATTGATGTTCCTCTAGAAAGAGGAGATTAGGACACAGACAGGCATAGAAGGAAGACCATGTGAAGACAAATAGAAAATTTAGACATTTCCAACCAAGAAGAGAGAGTTCAGAATTAAATCACCCCTAACCACACCTTCTACTCAGAATTCTCTCTTTCAGATAGATTGTGATGAAATACCTTTCTATTGTTAAAGTCAATGCCAGTCTGTGGTATTTTTGGATGGTAACCTCAGCAAACACTGATCCCTCTGAAATTTTTTTCTTAATTTTTAACACAGATTTCATTTCTGAGAGAGACCTAACAAGGCACTGGATGGGGCTGCCAACACAACCCAGAGAGCCGATCTCTGTGAATGGCAGATCAACTACTCAGGGCTGGATTGTGGTCCAGAGGAAATATCCTGAGAGCACAAACTCTGGAGGGACCTGAGAGTGCTGAGTTCCAGGAGCTACACCCCCTACCCTAATCCAACCGTGGGACAAAGGGTGTGGCCACAAAAGGTTGAGGAAGAACTCCAAAGAGATCAGTGGTGAGTTTCCAGCAATCCTCTGAATGTCAGACCCGCATAGTTGGGCCACGACTGAGAGGGACAAACCCAGATGGAGCCTGGACATCAGTCACAATAGGAGAAACCCATTCCAGGATAGGCCTGGCTGGGGCAACCATGTGAGAATTCATACCTGGGGAAGAGACTATCCTGTACATCTCCACCAGAAATCTCCCTGACCATAGGAGAGTGGGAGGGGAGGACAGCAGCCCCACCTACCTCACTGCCCCTCCTCCTTCCCTGCTTCATTCCCTGAGGAGAGAGTGAAAGAGGTGGTTCTGCAAGAGAGACCTGATTAGAGGAACAACTACAGAGCCTGCCACAAGAGAACAGGTTTTCTTGTCTCTGTTTTTGTTTTGTTTTGTTTTTCAAATTCTCAATTATTTTTAAATTTTAAAAATGTTCTGACTGTTAGTTCATCTATTTTTAAAATATTTTTTCTTTGTGCATGAATGTGTATGTGAGGCTTTGAACTTCATCCCCTCACAATTTTTTTTTCTTTCTCCATTTCTTTCTGCTTTTATTTGTCATTCTCTGTCTATGTGTGTATGTGAATGATTGAGTATTCATCTCTTGATTTTGCTGTTGGTTTTTGCTCTTTTATTCTTCTGGGGTTTCTTTTTTTAAATTCATTTTTTTTACAATTTAAGAGATGTATCAATATATGTGTGAGGCATAAGGGTTCCACCTGAATTCCCGCAACTTTTTTTTTCTGTTTCCTTATTCCCCCCCATTTGGTCTTCTTGTCTTTCTTCTCTATTACTTTATACTAGGCATGTGTGTTTGTGTTTAGTTTTCCTGGGGTGTTTCTGTTGTTGTGGTTTGTTTTGTCTCACTTTGTTATTATTGCAGATTATTTTGTGGTGTGGGTTGGTTTCTGCTTTTCATCATCATATAGAGTGGTGGTGGGGAGTGGATCTCAGGGAAAACATACCACAATAAGTGAACATTTTAAATTGCAAGTAGCATCTGACTCCTAGCACCCCATCCTCCACTTTACTCAGATTTCAAAAAACTACAAGAGACAGCAAAGCTCCCCATCCACCATCCTATTTCAAAATAGAACAAATCCAGAGCCTGGATCAGGGAAGAATAGAGGACTGAGCAAACATCAGAAGGGAAAGCCTCTCCCACTGACACTGAATAACAGAACTAAAGAGAAAAAAAAACAACAACAAGATATCTGTCACAAATGAGGAAAAGTCAAAGGAAGACCAAGGACTGGTCCCAGAATATGACAGGGATCAGGGAATGGTTGGAAAGAGTGAATAAGACTCAAGAAAGACAGGATGCAACACTGAAAGAAATTGTAACAGAGATTCTGGCAATAAAAAACTTCATCCAGGAAATAAATAAGATGACAAGCATGGAAAGCAGAATTAATCTAGCTGAAGAAAGAATCTCAGAACTTGAAGACCAGAACATGGAATAAATCATGTTTTTTTCTAAAACATAGAAAAAAGACTCCAAAAGAAAGAATGAAGCCTACAAGAGATGTGTGATTATATCAAGAGGCCGAACCTATGCCTGATTGGTATCCCAGAAGAAGAAAGAGAAAATGAAAACAACTTGGAACAAGTATTCTAGGAGGTAATCCAAGAAAACTTTCCCCATCTCACCAGAGATGTGACCAGCCAAGCACAAGAGATACAGAGAACCCCCACAAGACATCAAATGAGAAGACCAACCCCTAGACATATAGTAATTCGCCTACACAAAGTAGGCACAAAATAAAAAATCTTAAAGGCAGCAAGAAAGAACGGTCAAACTACCTACCAGGGAAAACCAATCAGAGTAGCAGCAGATCTATCAGCAGAAACACTACAAGCAAGAAGGGATTGGAGCCCTATATTCAAAGTTCTCAAAGATAAACAATTTAAACCAAGAATTTCCTATCTAGCCAAGCTCAGCTTCATTAGTGATGGAGAATTAAAATCCTTCCCAGACATCCAATCCCTAAGAGATTATATAGCTTCCAGACCAACTCTACAGGAAACACTTAAAAAGGTATTAAGCACAGAAGAAAGAAGAAAAAAAAAGAATCACTACACACCTCCTAAGAGAACGGCAGAGCACAGAATCAACAGAGAATACAGTGCAACAAGAAACTTGAAAACACACATACACTAACCCCAAAGCCAAACAAACAAAAAAAAAAGGAAGCAAAGAAAAAACTTTATAAGAACCTCATGACAGGGATAAGTAATCACATTCCAATAATCAGCCTGAATGTAAATGGATTAAATGCTCCACTGAAAAGACACAGAACGGCAGACTGGATAAAAAACCATGACCCCATTATTTGCTGCATCCAGGAGACTCATCTCACTACAAAGGATGCACACAGACTCATAGTTAAAGGATGGAAAACAGGTTTCCAGGCAAATGGATCACAAAAGAAGGCAGGAGTTGCAACCTTAATATCAGACAAAACAACCTTTAAGCTATCAAAAATTTAAAAAGATGCAAAAGGACACTACATAATGATAAAAGTTCAATCCATCAACAAGAAATATCCATCCTAAACATATATGCACCCAACACAGGAGCACCAGCATTTATAAAGCAACTACTAAATAAACTAAAAAAAGATATTGACTCTAACACTATTATAGGGGACTTGAATACCCCACTGACAGCCATAAAAGATCACTGAAGCAAAAAATCAACAAGGAGATCCAGAATCTAAACTTGACACTTGACCAAATGGATTTAGTAGATACCTACAGATTATTCCACCCAACAACCACAGAATATACATTCTATACATCACCACATGGAACATACTCCAAGATTGATCACATGCTTGGCCATAAATCAAGCATAAACAAGTTCCATAAGGTTGAAATCTTGCCATGCACATTCTCAGACCACAGTGGAATAAAAATAAACATCAAAACCAACAACACTTCCCCAAAGCCCACAAAGACATGGACATTAAACAGCATGATGCTGAACAACGAATGGGTCAACACTGAAACCAGAGAAGAAATTGAAAGATTCCTGGAAACAAATGAAAATGAAGAAACATCTTACCAAAACCTCTGGGATGCCATGAAATCAGTTCTCAGAGGGGAATTTATATCTCTACGAGCACACATCAAGAAAATGGAAAGATCGCAAGTGGAGAGCCTAACAAACCACCTAAGGGAGCTGGAAAGAGAAGACCACCAAAACCCCAACTTTAGCAGAAGAATCCAAATCACAAAAATAAGAGCCCAAATACAAGACATAAAAGACAAAAATAGCCGGGCTCAGTGGCTCAGCCTGTAATCCCGCGCCTTTGGGAGGCTGAGGTGAGTGGATTGCCTGAGCCCACGGGTTCAAGACCCGCCTGGGCAAGCAAGACCTCATCTCTACAATAAATCAAAAAATTGGCCGGGCGTGGTAGCGCGCG
>CAUYQG010226806.1:0-19368 GCA_963574415.1 Tarsius wallacei
CCTTGTTTTTGTTTGGGGTTTGTATGGCGTGTTCCCCTCTGGTGGTTTTTGGGGTGGGGGGGTGGGGCAATGTCACTCATTTTTGGGGCAATTTTTTTTACACAAAATAAAAAAAAAAAAAAAAAAAAAAAAAAAAAAAAAGAAATTAGAGTGAGAGTATGCTCAAAAGACTGAGAGGGAGGTAAAATAATGCTAGAAACTTCTAGAATAACATCAGGTTTAAGAATCCTCAAAAAAAACCATCTGATAGAATAACTGAGAAAAAAGACACAGGCAAAAATTTCAAAGTTGCAATGCAAATACCAAATTCAACATTAGTGATTGCCATCGTGCCCTACTAATTAATCACTTAGAAGTAGAAGTTAATCCCTATTTTATGGCTACCCTTTTTTGTTTCAAAAATTTCTCTATTCTACACTGTAGCTCTCCAATACACATCAGTATAACTTGAAAAACATTAAAAGTGCTAATAATCTTTCTCCATAGGTCTCTTCTCAATTTTCAGCTTTCATTAGGATTCTGTGTAGCTTGTGACTGCTGCCTGGCGATGGTACCTAAATTGATTTTCAAACTATGTAAGCAATATGTGGAGGCGAGAAACATTTCATCCTGTGTGCCCTGAACACTCTTTGTATGCTGACACTCCCAAGGTGGCCAAGGCTTACAGCAATGCAGGATAAATGAAGTAGCAGGGCAAGATTTCCTTTGACTCCTAAATTTACTGAGAGAAGCTATTCGAGAGTTATTTCAATTTGATCTGTAAAGCACAACCAGAGAGTCAGAGTAATGAAGAATAAAATTCTAATTAGTCATAGCATGTAACAGTGGTCTTTAAATCAGTTCTTTGTACTTCTGGGCACCTTCCAAGAGTACACAAACATGGAAATATTCCTTAAATTATTAATATTTTTTAAAAAGTAATCTGCTTAAGGGGAGTAGACTTCCTTTCCTTCTTCCAGTCCTCCAGAATTTTATTTTGGTACACTTTCTCAGGATGTAAAAACCTCTGAGAACCAGAGAAAATATTGGTGTTGAGAACATGAATCACTCTAATAACTAGGTATCAAATCTAATCTTTATCAGGTGTTGTTTAATCTTTGTTCTGAACAAAACTAAGGGAAAGAGGACATGATGGCATTGCCAGATAAGAGAGCATAAAAAAATAATTTTCAGCATCAGGTTGCTATGTTATATTTGACATATAACTCAAAAAAGTCAAACAATTGAATGACAGTACCATATCAGAATTCCTCTCTTTTCACATACTTATACTTAGATATTTTAGTACATAGATATGTGAAAACATTAACAAAGAATTAGAAATGATTTTGAATTGTTTTATTCTATCAACAAGGAAAATTCCTACACAGATATATTAATTGTTATTTAGAACCAGTCTAATTCATCATTTATCAAATTCACTTCCCCCAAAAATTACTATGCATATATATGTTATGTAATATTTTTTATTAGTTGTATAGTGGTACTAATTTTCATGATAGCTAAATCTGGAAGAAAAAAATACTCTTAAGTCTGAGAACTGTTAGAGACATTTAAAAAAAAGTTAGTCATTTAAATATACAAATATAGAATTTTGGACTTCCCTGGTATTTCCAACAGTAATCAGTGAATGAATGGCATGAATTCAGCAAGTACTTCTGTATGTTTGCTGATTGTCCTTCACCATCCCCCAACATTTGTTTCCCCTCGAAGCCTGGTAGCCAGGTGGTGGTCTCTACCAAAGAAGCAGAGGTGTGGATGAGGCAGTTGTACAACTGCAGTCAGAGGTAGCTGCTAGGTAGTTCTTAAAATGATATAAACAGTGAAATGTGTTGCCTAAATGCTACCCATTAACAGGTCATCCCACCCTTTAACTGGTCTTAATCAAGTTCAACTATCAAGATGAAGTGCAGAGGAAATTCCGCAAGTCAGACTCTTGGGAACTGTTATTTTTTTTCTGAAAGGCTAGGGCCAGATAGAGAAGCATATGTCACTTGCTAATATGTTTAGTTTAGTTAGTGTAACAGTGTCTCTAGTGAACCTAGAAGAAACAATGCAATCTTAACTTTTTGAAAAGCTATGAACCATTAACTTCAGAATGTATTTATTAAGCCTTGCATGTATTCAAAGGACAAAATGTGTGGTCTGCAATAAATACGGGATGAAGAAACATATAAAGTAATTTAATATGTTAAATTAAGTTAGCATTAATATTAATAATAGTAAAAATAGCACAAGTTTACCACATGTTTCATGTTAATGAAACTCTCAGAATTAATCACATAGATGATGACTTTTTCAAATGTTTTCCTTGACCTCTCCATCTAATGCAGCTGTAACTTCTTGAAAAATCCTAAAATACAGAGGATAATTTTCAAACTAATGAAGGTGCACTTTTTTTCTTTTAAACAGGTTTCCTCATTGGTGGCACTTACCTTTTACAAATTCAGACAACAAGAGATTCAGAGATCTAAATCATTACATGGAACAGATACTAAGTGGATCATGTGAAGTTGCAAATGTATGTTATGATCTATTTTTATATTTTTACATAAAATATCGACTATTTTATATATTGTTGCTAAAAATATTTAAAAATCTTTTGTGATAAAATTCTTCAGTTAATACATTGATTGTGTATCATGTATGCTCAGTATGTGTAAAACCCATGAACTGGGAACTGTGGCACAGCAAAAAAAGTATAGAACCTCAACCTCCATTAACTTCAACGAGGTAATAACATGTGGTAAATGAACGATCAGTGCTACAGAATGCTCTAGAGTTTTAGAGGAGTAAGAAGCACTCCTGACTGCAATAAGAAGGTTTCAAAGAGAAGACAGCATCTGAGCTGGGCCTTGAACACTGGGTAGGGTTTAATAGAGGCCTGGGGAAGTGTTTTAATAGGAAAAGTCATCAGTGAGAAAGAGATTATATTTTAAAAATCTAAGTCTATTGCTGCTATGATAAATTACCACATAGTTGGTGGCTTAAAACAACACATGTCTATTTTCTTTTAGTTCCAGAATTCAGAAGTCTGAAAATGGGTCTCACGGGACTAAAAACAAAATGTTGGTGGGCTGGTTCTTTCTGGAACCTTTACAACTCTAGAACTGCCTGCATTCCTGTGGCTCCCTTCTAGCAATACAGTGGCACATTCTTACCTCTGCCTCTGTCCTCACTTCTCCTCCGACTCTAACTCTGATCCTCCTGCATCCTTCTCAGAACACCCTTCTGATTTCATTAAGTCCACCTGGGTAATCCAGGATAATCTCACCATCTCAAGATTCCTAATGTAATTTTACCAGCAAAGTCTCTTTTGCTATGCAGGGTGACATAGTCACAGGTTCCAAGGAATTGGACATAAACATTTGGGGGGGAGTAGAATTATTCTGCTCATGAATCACAGGGACATAAGAAAAAGTGCAAGGACACAATTCTGATGGATCTTAGCAAGTTTGTGAAGTAAAGTTTGGAGGCCAAGCCAAGTTGTTAAGAACTGAAGCTAAGCCATAAAGAGTTATATTAGTCAGGGTTCTCTGTGTGTGAGAGATTGATTTAATTGGCTCACATGATTGTGGAGGTGCAAATCCAAAGTCTGTAGGGTAGGCTGGCAGTCTGGAGACAAGGACAGATTTACAGTGAGTCCAAAGGCATTCTTCTAGTAAAATTCCTTCTTGCTCAGAAGTCAATCTTTATCTTATTTAGGACTTTGATTGATTGGATGAGGCCCACCCACATTATAAACACTATAAAGAGTAATCTGCTTTAGTCAAAATCTACCAATTTTAAATGTTAAAATGTTAATCTCACCCACAAACATTTTCACAGAAATATCCAGAATAATGTTTGACCAAATACAAGATGAACCAAAAAACCCAGAATTTTTTTTTTTTTTTTTTGAGTTGGAGTCTCACTCCGTCGCCCAGACTGGAGTGCAGTGGCCGCTCCCGGCCACCGCAGCCTCGACCTGCTGGGCTCCGGCGATCCTTCCGCCTCAGCCTTCTGAGTAGCCGGAACTACAGGCGCGCGCTACCACGCCCGGCTGAAAAACCCAGAATTTATTAATAAAAAATTGTGTATTTATTCTTACGTTTCAATCACCTTCAAAGTACTCTTCGTTTGATGCAATACACCTATAGAGATGCTTTTTCCACTCCTCAAAACTCATCAATTTTGATGCCTTTTAGTGCTTCTGCTATTTTTTGTTTCACCTCTTCCACATCAACAAAATATTTCCCTTTCAGGACTTTTTTCATCCGAGGAAACAAAAAAAAATGTCACTTGAGGGGATAATGGGGAGTCATGCTGTTTTGGGGCAGAACCTGATGAACACTCAGCGTGGTATAGGCAAGTGCACTCATAAATCACTTATGAAATAGGCAAACATGTTGAAAGAATCTTGGGGGGAAAAAATGTACTGACGCCGAACGCAGCCTCTCACAACAATGCTAGCTGGTACACTGATGCTGATAGGTTCTTAGAACACTTACCAAGTAGATAATTCTTTTTTTTTGGTCCTCCCTCGTATATGAGCACTGTTGTCTAGCCAAATTGACACATAAAGTTAACAATCACAAGAGTAGTGAGGAACTAAAATAAAATCACTAAGAAGTGCAACAGTGCCCTTCACCACTCCAGTAGATCTTGGCTCTCCTTACTGAATCTGCACTATAATCTTTTTATTTTTTAGCCATAAAATAAAATTGGATAGTTCAAGAAAAAATTATAAAGAGAACACCCATGCAGTAGTTTCTAACATGTCTGAAAATTCCTTGCCACTCTCCCATCAATAGGAGGAACTTACATCCTCTACCTCTTGAACCTAAGAGCACTTTTATCATTTCCTCATCAAATAGAATTAATAGAAGTGACCTTTCATGGCTTCCAAGTTAGATTAGAAAACACCATGGACATTCTAAGAATGTTGCTGGGATACTCACTGTGGGAGCCTTTGGCATCCATCTGTGATTTTGTACAATGTTGAGTCTGCCATGTAGATAAACCACAAAGAGTGATCAAATAGAAAAAGAGATGATCAAAGATGAGCAACTGTCCCAGTTTCCAGCTGAGACTCCAGCCTCAACCACCAAAAGATCACAACCTTTTAAAGACGTCAAGCAGAATACCCCAGCTGAGTCCTGTCAAACCCCAGACTGAGAAATAATAATAGGATGACTGGATTTAAGCCAACAGTGCAGTGATAGCTCACTTTCAAATTCACATAATGGATTTTCCTGGTTGTATAGTATTCTATTATATCAACATATTGCAATTCATTTGTAGATTCTTCTCTACATAGACTTCTGGAATAATTTTTACTTGGGGCCATTACAAATCATGCAGCTATAAACATTCTTTCACACAGATGAATCTCTCAATGTTCACTTGTTGTTCATATACCTAGGAATAGAATTTCCAAATTGTAGAGTGTTTATATTCAACATTATAATGATTAATATATTCTTTTATTTGCAATAAGCACACATTCAAATTTTCTACAATCTTGTCTACGCTTGATACTGTTACTCATTTACATTTTGGCTATTCTGATGAGTATGCATCTTGTTGCACTTTTAGTTTGTATTTTCCTGTTACTACTGACCTTAAACCATTTTTCATGGTTTTTGGTCTTTTGGATATCCTCTTTGGTGAAGCACCATTTCTTATCTTACCATTTTTCTATTGAGTTATTTAGCATTCTTTTGTTAATTTATAGCATTTCTTTCTCTCTCTCTCTCTCTCTCTCTCTCTCTCGTTGTTGTTGTTGTTGTTGTTGTTGTTGTTTTCTTAGTCAGAGTCTCACTCTGATGCTCAGGCTGGAATGCAGTGGCACACTCGTGGCCACCGCAGCCTTGACCTGCTGGGCTCAGGCAATCCTTCTGCCTCAACCTTCTAAGTAGCTGCAACTACAAGCACACACCACCACGCCCAGTTAATTTTTTGATTTATTGTGGAGATGAGGTCTTGCCAAGTTTCCCAGGCTAGTCTCAAACCTGTGGGCTCAGGCAATCTTTTCACCTCAGCCTCCCAAAGTGCAGGGATTATAGGCATGAGCCACCACACCCAGCCCTATAGCATTTCTTTATTTATTCTGGATAGGAGCTCTTTATTAATTAAATAAATTGAAAAGATTTTTCTTCACTCAGTCTTATCCCTTCTCTCTATCATACCTTGTGATGAACAGAAACTTTTAATTTTAATGTGGTAAAATGTATTAATATTTTTCTATATAAGAAGACCATATCATGCCTCAGTTTCATAAATATCTGAATATATTGGATTGGTCAATGATCAGTGGTATTTCCCCTTATTCAATTAATATGGTAAATTATATTAATGGATTTTCTAACTTTAAAACTAATTTTTAATTTGCATAGCCAAGTTAAACACATTTCCACAATGTAATATCCTTTTTGTGTATTGCTGGATTTAACATAACATTTTCTTTAGTATTTGATTTGTGATATAACATTTTCTTTAGTATTTGATTTTAGCATTGTACATAAGAGAGATTGCCTTGAAGATTTTCTTTCTTATAATCTTCTTGTTTGTCAGGTTCCAAAAATCAAGATAAACTGACCTCAAAATTGTAGTTGGAAAATATTTTTGGTTTTTTTTTTTTTTTGCTCTCTCTTGGAAAGTTTTATGAAATTGATTTATTTCTTTAAATAATTTGTAAAGTCATCTAGGTCTGGAGATTTTATTGTTTTTGAGAGTTATTAAACAATTCACATTTTCTATTTCTTCTTGAGCTCATTTTTTGTTATAGTTTTTTTAAGAATGTGTGCTAATTTATTGGGATAAAGTTATTCATAGTATCCTCACAAAATCTTTAACATTTATAGAATCTAAAGGGATGTCCTCTTTTCTATTCCTGAGCTATGTTATTTATGATTTATCTCCTTTTTTATCAGTATTTGTCAGTATTTTATTTGATCACTATTGCAAAGGAATTATAAATTTTATTAATCTTTGCAAAGAAAAAAATGTAAACTTTATTAACTCTATTTTTTTCTCTTTTATTTATTTTTGTTCTTTGTTATTTTTCTCCTCTTCCTTCAGTTATAATTAGTTCTAACTTCAAATGGTGTGCATTTTCCTCTAATTTTGTCTTGTGGTCTCTTTCACAAGAGTGGCTATAAACTCTAGCCCAGTTCTAATGGGACTTTAGGGAATTTGTTTGTGGGTATTTACAATGTATTTTTGATGCAATATTTCTTTACCCTGGAGGGTAGCCTAATGCCTAAGTATATAACCTGTAACTAGGTGTCTTCACAGAAAATGTGTTTATACTGGCAGACACTCTTGTCTGACTTGTGTCTGGTTTATTCCTACCAAGAAAGCCACTCTCTAGAAGCCCCTGAGCAGGAAAGAAGTTAGGTACAGACCTTAGGCGAGACACAGAGGAAGTGACTCAACAAAACACATTAAATAAAAGAAGTAGTGCATTATCTACAGATCCCAGAAGAGGGCAGCATGCTTCTCAGGGCCAATGGGAAGGGAGTGTGTGTGGGGGACATGCACAAACACACACACACACACACACACACACACACACACACACACACATACACACACTCAACCAGCAGGTAAGGAGCAAGAGAGAGAAAGGTACTTGTATACAAAGCCTTTATTGGGGTCCTGGGCATCCATTATCCAAGCAGATTTCCCACAGGGATTTTGAATTGACAAGTTTAGAATAACCAGGCAAAAGTAACATGGAGTCATGCTGTGACAGAGAAGTGTCATTTGTAGCATATCTGTGCAGCTTATGTAGGGGGGATCTGTAGGATGTGTCAAGTAGGTTATAGCTATCTGTCCCATAGGGAAATGGTCACCACCAGGAGGTAAAGAGATATTTGGATCAACCACATCAAGGAGCTAGGAGGAGGCGAACAACTGGAAACCATCAAGGGTGACTAAGTCTCTCTTCTGATATTAGAAAGTGCAACTTATATCCAAAATGGATGGCAAGACAACATAAAATTATAGGAATTCACTACAGAGAGCTATTTAACTTGTTTAATTTCAACCTATCTCACAATTTAAAATACTAGATCCCTTCTTTGAATAAAGATTTACTTGCGCCCACAAGTTTTTCTATACAATATTGTAAATATAAATTTTATATACAGTACTGTATTTTTCTTATCATTCTTTCAAAGTTGTTTATAGGCTTCTTTATTGTGGTTTCTCCTGTGGCCATGGATTATTAAGAAGTGTATTTTTAATTTATTTCTAGCTTAATTGCACTGTAGTCAGAGAACATACTTTATCTAATTTCAATCATTTTAATTTTTGAGATGTGTTTTATTGCCTTGAATGTGGTCAATTTAGATGAATAGTCCATGTGTGCTTTAGAAGAATGCATTCTGTGCCTGTGAGATACAGTGTTCTATGTATGTTTATTAATGCAAATTGTCTTTCTCTTTCCTATTTTGTGTTTGCTTACATATTTAGAAATCTTCCACTATGTTTGTAGATCTCTTCATCTTTATATTAACTTTTGCTTATCTATTTTAAGGCTGTTATTAGGATCATTCACATGAAGAATTATTATACTCTTCTGTTATATTGAAATTTTCACTTGCATTCATGTGTATTTTCTATGTCTAAAAATGCTTTTGTCTCAAAAATCTTTCTTATATAATACAAATATAGCCTATCCAGCTTTATTTTGGCTACTGGTTGCATATACAATTTTTTTCCATCACTTTCACCATT
The DNA here is from genome assembly GCA_963574415.1 of Tarsius wallacei. NCBI lineage: Eukaryota > Metazoa > Chordata > Mammalia > Primates > Tarsiidae > Tarsius > Tarsius wallacei. Next base: position 8,725 of record CAUYQG010226806.1, read on the forward strand.
CTATATTTTTCAACATTAATTGCCACTCTTATAGCAGCACATAGATAGATTCTTTTCTATATCTAGTAACACAGTCTTCATCCTTTACTTGTATTGCTTAATTATTTACATTTGCGACTGTCATTGATGTGTGTGTGTGTGTGTGTGTGTGTAAACCCAAATCTGTCTTCTTCTAAGTGCTTTCTTTTTTTAAAAAAATTATTTTATTATAGAGTTGTATGGTACAAGTAAGAATTAACTACATAAGTAGGTTGCATGCAGGCAAAGTTTGGGTTTCTAACTAGTCCTTACACTCCTGGTAGTGGACCAGGTTCCCTTTGTGTTGTCACATGCCTCTCACCTTCCTCCCTCCCTTCCTCCCCTAGCAGCTCCCAGCAACTGCCAACCCCTCCCTTATGCTCATGTAACTAGTGATCAGGGTCCACTTATGAGTGAGAACGTTTTTCAGTTCTTTGTTTCTGTGATAGTTCACTTAGTATGATGGTCTCCAATTCCATTCAATTTGCTGTGAACTCCAAGATTTTGTTCTTCTTTATGGCTATGTAATACTCCATTGTGTATATGTACCATATTTTCTTTATCCAGTCCACTTTCAATGGGCTGTACTGTTTGTACCATGGTTTTGCTATCGTGAATAGTGCAGCAATAAGCATGCATGTGCAAGTATCTTTTGGTAGAACAGTTTATGTTCCTCTGGGCATATTTCCAGGAGAGGGACTGCTGGATTATATGGAAGGTCAATTTTTAGTTCTTTTAGAAATCATCACACTGCTTTCCATAGAGGTTGAACTAGCTTGCAGTCCTGCCAACAGTATAGAAGCGTACCCTTTTCTATGCACCCATGTCAACCTCCATTGTTTTTTGACTTATTAATGATAGCCATTCTTACCAGAGTGGTACAAGGTCTGACAATAAGTTCATGAACTCATCCTAGAAAAAGTGTTACATACCTTTTTGCTGAATATCACTACAGTCACCTTCAAAGTACTCCCCTTGGGAAGCAATTCTTTGAAGCCAATGCCTAGTCCACCTGTCAAAGTAATTTTGGAGTTCTTTTTCTATAATGGTTGTCAGAGCTGTCAACTTCTTCTAAACACTTAAAGGAGTTCTAATTTTCTCTACTATTAAGTGCTCCTATCACTACCTTGCAGGAAAGGTTCTTGTGAGATGAGTTGTGCATTTCAGAGACAAGCACCAAACTAACAAAATCCTCTAGAGTTCTAGGACAGACACAGGATTTATCTAAAATATTACCCCAAAGGGTAAAGAGTACAAGGCCTCTTAAGTTTTGGGGTTTTTTTCCCCCTTTGACTTGAGAGTAAATATTTATAGAACATTTTTGAATAATTATGTCACCAATGAGAACCCATTTCTAATATTAATCACACTGATCAAACTATTTTCTGGCATTCAGTATACTAATTAATAAATGCCCATTGTCGATTGGGTTGTAAGTGAATGGCAGAAGCACGTGTGCTGACTGCTTCTAGTACAGGCTTCCTGATGAAACTGCTGAGAATCTCCTCTTTTTTCCTCTTTCATCCTGCTTTTCCTAGTTGCACATCTTTGATTAGGACATTAATATGCCATTCCTGGACTTTTCAGTCTTGATTAAATGCCAGCAGCACTTGGACTATACCTTGACTTAAGAAACACATAATATCATGCTACACATGCAGACATATTCCTAAGTAAATTGTAGGCATCATAACAGTACAACAACTGACCTCATAACTACAACTTACTAAAGGGTCAAAGAACTCTATTTTTCTCAGCTGTCAATTTCAACAATTTTCTTCTCCCCATGGATCTTGGGAAAGTCTTTAGGTGAGATTACTTCTCCAGTCATAGTTTAAATTTATTTAATTATGTCCTGTATAATAGATTGAATCAGTAAATATCAAAAAAATACTGAAATTTTGAAATATTATGTATTCATGCATATATTCAAAATTATCTCCGAGCTATAAAGTAGGTTCGCTAATTCAGTGTGTTGGTTTATTGCTGTGCCACCAAGTTGGGTAATGTTGTGTTATAATAATAAATAAATGCACTTAAGAAAATCTCACACCCTAGGTTATAGCAGTCTTAAGGACTTTTAAAGAAAACCTGGGTTGTCAATAATGATATTGGATTGAATATAGGGGGCAGCAAGAGGTGACACTTTTAAATCCCTTTCACGAGTTACTAAGACAAATGATTCTCAAATTACAGTTCCTATACTGTGATAAGAAACTCACCTTGAAACATAAAAATGTAAATTATCAGCCCCATCCTAGATATACTAACCCAGAAACTCTGGGGATAGAGCCAAGCAATCTGTGTTTTAACAAGCCCTTCAGAAGATTTTAATGCATGCTAATGTTTGAGAATCGTCTCAGACTATGAACGTCTTTCCATCTACTTTTCAATTTGGATGTGGCCAGTCATTTGGCCTCTAATAAAGCACCTACTCAAGTATCCAACTGTAGTATCAATTGTTAGCAAATATGGACTCAAGAACATTGTGCTGCAATATTTTTTCAAGACTTACAGATTATCTGCTGGAGGTGCTGTTTTGTATCAAAGGACAAGTGCCTGGGCACTTATAGAGACATTCTTAACTCAGTGCCAAGTGAGTTAGAGAAGGCATCCTGGAGAGTACAGCATTCAGGTTGATATAAAAGGGCAAGTAGCAAATAGTAACTAGAAATCGAGAGAAGTCACGTTAGACAAAGGGAATTGCAAAAACAAAACATTACAGTTACGTGCTTTTTCCTCTTTGGAAACTTATAGATCTCATTAACTATATTCCTTTTTAGCTTTACTTCATGTCTAATACAATAGCTAATTCTTATCAATGTTCACTACATATTTTGGAATTAGTAAATGGATGATAACAGAATCATTGGCATATATTAGCCCATAGGATTTCTGTTGCTACTCAAAACCTAAGGGATTGAAAGAGTACATCTAAGAAGTGTTTAGCAGTGGTCTCTAAAGTAGTTTATGCTTATATTTTATCAAGATTTTTACAAATTAACTCATGCTTTCAAAATATATAATTCATTTATATGTTTTGTACATAGCTGATTATAAAATAGTGACAAACATTTTAAACTTTAGAAAATGAAAAATTTAGAGCATTTATAAAATTAAATTTTATTTTATTATAGAGATGTCAGATACAGTAAGGATTAACTCCATAAGTAGGCGGCATGCAGGTGAAGTCTGGGCCTCTAAATGGCCCTCACTCCCTCTGGTATAGGACCAGGTACGCTTTGTGTTATTATGTGTCTTCCCTGCCTCCTCTCCTCCCTCCCCTGGCAGGGCCCAGCATCTGCTAAATCCTCCCTTGGCTAATGTGGCTAGTGTTCGGGTTCCACATATGAGTGAGAACACGCAGGATTCAGTTGTTTGTTTCTGTGGTACATCACTAAGTTTGATGGTTTCCAGCTCCATCTAATTTGCTGCAAAGTTCATGATTGTGTTCTTCTTTATGGCTGTGTAATACTCCATCATGTATATGTGCCATATTTTCTTAATCCAGTCCACTTTTGATGGGCAGTAGGGTTGGTTCCATATTTTTGCTATTGTGACTAGTGCAGAAATAAGCATGCATGTGCAGATGTCTTTTTGGTAGATTGATTTATGTTCCTTTGGGTATATTCCTAGGAGAGGGAATGCTATATTGTATGGAAGATCAATTTTTAGTTATTTTATAAATCACCACACTGCTTTCTATAGAGAATGAACTAGCATGCACTGACACCAGTCATGTATAGTGTTCCCTTTTCTCCACATCTATGCCAGCATCAGTTTTTTTATTTATTAATGATGGCCATCTTTACTGGAGTTAAATGGTATATCATTATAGTTTTGATTAGCATTTCTCTGATGATTAGTGAATCTGAGCATTTTTTCATGTATCTGTTGACTGCTACATGTCTTTTTTTGAAAAGTATCTATTCATGTCCTTTGTCCACTTTTAATGAGGTTGTTTGTTTTTTTCATTTCACTTTGAGTTCCTTTTAGATACTGGATGCTAGGCTTTTGTCAAATGCATATAGAAAAATTTTTTAATGATGTTACAGAATATATATTAATAGTAATTTTAATATTCTCACTTCAGTGTGTAATCCTACATAGGTCTCATGAAAGATACCTCAGGCATAGTGGAGAATGATTTGGGGAATCCTGCTTATCCCCAGCTCTGGGGCAGGCAATGTTGGCTGCCTTGTGCCAAGCCCAGGAGCACTGTCTGGCCATGGACAGAAATGATAAGGGGTGATAGCACACCAAGTCTTGATTGCATCCTCCAAAAAGATCACTCAGGTCTTGTAAATTATACCTGCAGTGTGTCTGGGAAAGAAATGAACAGTATATGCTCACCATGGGAAGAAAATCGTGTAACAGGGAAGCTGAGGGTATAATAATGTCAGTAGAAGGAAGAAACAAAGATGTAAAATAATTGTTGAAAACAGTGTTAGATAAAAAGAAAGCTAGACAATAGGAATGCAAGATATTGTACATGCATCCTCAATACAAATTGTATAACATATTAAAATGTATTTGGTCTTTCACTTCAGTCAATGGGAAATGAGTTATGATAGAGGCATCTGCCATATAGAATCAAGGCAACTTAATTCATTCCATTGGGTTCCAAGTAATTTTGTGCATATTAAAGGACATAGAATGCTGACATCTTAATGCCCCTTACTGACTCTGACATTCTCTAAAGGTCATGTCTATTCACTTACACTGTAGTCAAGGGCTGTGGATATGGTGGTTAGCTATAAAGGAAAGTGTGAAGAGAATGGTGAATGGATTGTCATCTTTTCATGCTGAGAGCTGTCTTACTGATTATACTGAAGCTGTTTGGAGACAGTAACTATCCCGTAACTGTGGAAATTGTCAGACTTTGGTCCTTGTAAATTGAGGCAAGTGAGTACACAGTAAAGAGGCTTCTGATTTCTGGGCCTAGTGTGAAGAGGGTGGATATTGGAATTTGTCTTCATTCAGTAGCAGGCTTTCAAAAAGGAAACTCCTAAATGTATGTGCTAGGAAAGGGTGAGTTAAGATAGAAGTGCTAGCAGAGGACCATCTTGGGAGCAAAAGGCAAAGGAGCCAGGCATGTGCAGGCAGGGAAGACTTGCAAAGGTGCAGTTTAGCACAGTGAGGTTTAATGAATATTGCTACCCATCATATTCAATGCTGCATAGGGACATATGAACAAAACTACCAAACATGTAGCTTGCAGTTTTCATCATACCACATTGCAAATGTGCTAAAGTACTACTATAGAGGCCCTAAGGAGAGATGTTTTTAATTTTGTTCTGTGTTGTATTTCATCTCTATTGGTCAGTATCTAGAAAAAGGAAGGCTGATGAAATTCCAAGTATCACATTGTTTTTATCTTCAATTGAATTAAAGTCTAGGATTACAGTGGAAAAAAATATAAAGGGAGGAAGAAAAAGGAAAAGTCATCTACATCATCAAACATGAAATATTATTGTGAAATTACAGATTCTAAAAATACTCCAAGTGAGAATATTTCAGCCATCTTCTAATACTATAGTTTTATGGAGGAGAATCCCAATTTAATCCATAATGGTCTCAGACTAAAAGAAGCTGAAATTATAAATATACCTTCTCCCAAACTATCACTCTGATAATTAATTTAATTGATTTTGCACAATGAGTATTTAGGATACAAACCTTTCTGCGACCAATAACCTACATCTTATTTAGTAGTTGCCCTCTCTGTACTACAAAATAAACAAGATAGTGCTATAGAAAAAGTTTGCAAATCAACAAAAATCAGACATGGGCACTGTAGTGCACTGGCATCTTAGCTGCCACTTTCAAAAAATACTGTCTCAGTCATTCAACATATATTTATTGATGGCCTACATTGTATACTCTCTGCCAGGGGTGCCAAAATAGTACCTTGTGATCAAGTATTTCAGAATAAGTTGGGGAGGTTTTAAAAAGTATGTGCCTAAAGATGCTGATTCTAAAAATGAAAAGTAATATGGAGGTGTCTATGTTGTTTTTTCAATAACCCAAGTGATTCAGATGCACAGCCAGGTTTAGGAAACTCTACCCTGGAAAGTAGGAAGTTGATCCAGACATGAAGCTTACAGTCTTTGTCTATATTCTGTCCATGTTGATATGTGCCAGTGGCCTCACAGAGACTTCCGTAAGTTCACACATTGAGTTTTCACCCCTTATTCCAAAGGAATTTTACAGGCCTTGTGACAATCCTCATTATATGAGTTATATTATGATAGAACGATAATGATGTCACCAGATGTTGCTCAGCATTGATAAACAACATGGCCTGACCAATCACTTAGGTTCTTGGCAATGCAAAATATAGTCCATTTTTAATTATCTTCAAGTAGACAAGTCATCATAAAGCTTTATGCATCTCCCTATGTGTATGGACACTTCCTTGAATCCGTTTATTTAACTCAGAAAATAAAAATAATTTTAAGATTAAATGAAACATTACTGACCCAAAGATCACGTAAATAATTTCAAAGTAAATCATGCTATTTTTAGATTTTTAAATTTTGTATTAGTGACACTGCTATCCCCTTCATATATATTAAAAGAGTATCTACATAAAACTAAAATCTATTTTGTCTATGGGCCATAAATACTTTTATTATTTTAAGTGATATGAACTGCTTGGAGGATGTTTTTATACATTCATGAGTTTTCTTTCATCTTACTAATAAAACAGTAGTTTTACAGTGAAATAAAACAAGACATTTAAAGTGAATTTATAATATTTGTGTTAAATACATCATGATAGGATAATCAGCATCACATATTTTAGAAAAATCTTTCTAAAAATACTTTTCTTCATTTTTAGTTGTTTGTCATATAACAGCATAAGAAAAGCAAAAATAACCCTATTTGCCTATCCATTAAAACACACTCTGTTTTTAGGTATATGGTATATTTATTTATAGCTATCTTTAAATATTTTCTATTACTGTACTTTGCAAACATTTTAAACTTAAATGAACTTTTAAAAATTAATTTTACAAAATTTTAGACTTAAATTGGCTTCGTAAGCATTTCGAAATGTTTACAGAACACTATGTGTAACACTCTCAAATAAGAACTTTAGGTTGGTTACAGAGAAGAAAGTGCTAGGATTACGATAATGCAATATATGCTTTACTCTCAATAAGTTTACAATATAATGATAAAAGTAGACATGAAAATCATTAATATATGGCAGTGAGTGAAGAAAAGGAAAAAAGGAAGTAGAAAATGCAGCTTGAATATGAAATTGGACAACCTTAACTTGCTAAAATCAAATAATACTATGTGCCCTCCTAGAGTCATTCTCCATTATAAGCAGTCTCACTTTTTGTCAAAGGAATGAGATAAAGGGACTGCTTTAAAGTCCAGAATAGGCCAACTTAAATGGATGCGAGGTCTCTAGGGGTTTGATCTAAAGATAAAAGAGCAGCTCAGATGGAGAGATGATGGAGGGACGCCCGTATATCTCTGAGATCCTCTCGCGCTCTCGCTCTCTCTCTCTCTCTCTCTCTCTCTCTCTATCTCATCTATCTCTATCTCTCACACACACATTCATACACATTGTTAATAAAAGAAAATAGACACAAAAGGTGACAAATATACACTATCCCAATATATCTTCTTTTTCTTTTTCTTTTTTTTTTTTTTTTCTTTTTGAGTTGGAGTCTCACTCTGTCGTCCAGACTGCAGCCTCGACCTGCTGGGCTCCGGCGATCCTTCCGCATCAGCCTTCCGAGTAGCCGGCCAATATACCTTCTAATTAGGTTGATTAGTTTAGACATTCTTGTCCCATATCTACCTGGAGTTTGTATGTTTAGCTTCACTCTCTTCACCAAAGCTTATATAAACTTCTTTTTTTGTCTGTTTCTGTTTTGTTTGCTTGTTTGTTTGTTTTGAGTTGGAGTCTCACTCTGTCGCCCAGACTGGAGTGCAGTGGCCGCTCCCGGCCACCGCTGCCTCGACCCGCTGGGCTCCGCGATCCTTCCGCCTCAGCCTTCCAAGTAGCTGGAACTACAGGCGCGCGCTACCACGCCCGGCTAATTTTTTTTTATTTATTGTAGAGATAAGGTCTCGCCAAGTTGCCCGGGCGGGTTTCGAACCAGCCGGCTCAGGCAATCCACTCACCTCAGCCTCCCAAGGCGCGGGATTACAGGCTGAGCCACCGAGCCCGACTAAACTTCTTTGTTTTTAATGTTTGTAGTTCATTAAAGCAAATGATAGTAGTGCTAACAAGAATTCCTTTTGCTTCTTTATATTTTGCTTTTTTCATGAAATTGTGTTGTGAACTAAATAAAATCTTTTAAAATAATGATATACACATGCAATAAAAGTTATAGCAAATGATAGCAGTAGCTAAACAAACATGTGCCCATATTTAAGTGTATCTGAGATACACAAGCAGCTGTTTAAAAAAAATTTTAAGTCATATTCATTGTAAATTTTAGCTCCTCTCTGTATCGTTGCTCATTGCCAGAAGTCCCATAAGATAAGGAATTGATCTCACTTAAGGTTTAAGCAATTGTTATTTTTTTAAAGTAGAATCAAATGTCAAAATAAATCCAAACGGATAAATCCTGTCTTAATAGTGAACATATGTTTCTTGTTTCCTGCTTGCTAAACCCAGATGTTAATTACTACATTTGTCACTACATTGCTCTTTTCTTATTTGGAGCTAGCAGAGATTATGGTGCAGGCAGGATAAATGTCATAAGTATATCACCAGTAAAGCCAAGATTACTTTACACGGTCTAGTAAAATGCTGATGACATTTTAGAGCTAGAATTACAAAAGATTCCTTAGAAGTTCACTATTCTTCATAGTGCCATTCTCACATGCAACTCTAATATGAATATAGTGGGTTGAACTACATTAAAGAATGGACATTCTGACACGTTGCTTTATGAAAAAGGCAACAAAATACAATTACTGTTCAACTTTGATTTAAAATTCTTATGAGAATTCATTTTTAAATTCACATTTTTACAGCTCTCGATGGTATTTGAGAGAGATAGATTGAGCTTATTGTTTTAACTCACTAAAACTAAATCTCGCCAGTCAATTCTAGATGTTGGCTGGACAGTTAAAAAATGATAACACTTAATGTACTAATTTAAACAAAGAAAACATTGATCTCAGTGTTATATTACATTACTTCTGGTCTTTGCAAGTACTTTAAATCTCTGTGGTCTTTGATAGCCAGAAAATGTTCATATGATATAAGAAAAGCACTTAGGCTTTAAGAAACTTTGAATTGATCAACTCTCTCTAAAAATCAATCATGTTACATTGCAAATCACTTAATATAATTGGCAAACAAAATATTCATGAGAATTCTGAACTTAAATATAAGCTGATGCAGATTTTAATTTAAAATTGCTCAGTTGGCTTTCGAATTTACTATTGACTGCGTTTTTAAAATTAAAAGCACATTACTAGACATGAAAATCCTATATACATTAGATAAACATCTATTCTAGCAAAGAAAAAATATATACTATAACTTCATAGAACATCTTATATAATAATTCGTAAATGACTTTAGAGTACCTAAGGCCACATCTCAAACATTCATTTATTTATACACCAAGTGTATAATGTTGCACACAGGAGAAATATTCCAAATATTTAACAACTGTTGGGGCACAAGCACTAACCAATCAGTATGATTGCCAAACATTCGCACCAAGTTTGAGTTGTCTATAAGACTTACAGAGATGTCAAGTGGAAAGTTGTGGCTCAGGGGCAAATGTAGGCTGGAAATATCCATATTGGAATCGTAAGCAAATAATGGATTATCAAAGCTATGAGACAAGATGAGATTAGTTAGGGTGAGAATTAAATATGAAAGAAAAGCAGTCTGCAGACAATACCATGCAGAACATCAGCTTTAAGTTTGAAGAGATACGGGAGAACAAAAAAATGAGACTGAGAAGGAGCAACCAATTGGACACCAGAAGAAGAATATAGTACCTGAAATCCAAGGGAAAAAAGTATTTCAAAAAGAAAGGAATGATAAGCAGTGTTAAATGTTATTGATGTTTAAAATTTTATGATTGACCATAGATTCAGCAAAATGAGTATCACTGGTGAACTTCCAAAAACAGTTTGATGGGAGTATTAGGAACAAAAACTTGACTGGAGTGGGTTCAAAAGAGAATGTGAAAGGAGCAATTGGAGATAAAAGATAGAACAAAAATCCTTGTGAGAACTTTACTCTAAAGATAAATGGGGGGGGGTTGCAGAGAAATGTAGGTCAATAATTTTGTCTATTGAAATAAATTATAGCTGACTGTGTGCTGATAAAAAGATCCATTTAAGAAGGAAAAATAGATTATGCAAGAGAGAAATGAGAACTCAGCCAGAGGCCAAAATGATGATCTTAGGTAGAAAAGAGGGCATAGAGTCTAGTGCTCAAATAAGCTTCATATTAAAGCACAGATGATCTATTCATCTAGCAGATGAAAGGACAGAAGTGAGATAAGATGATAGATGTGTTAGGGGAAGCTTATGGAAATTACTTTCTGTTTCTATTTTTCCATCAACAAGAAGACCAACCATGAGCAAAGTGAAAGAGGAGGAAAGGGTGTTGGAGTTTTGAGAAGT
>CAUYQG010226807.1:0-37005 GCA_963574415.1 Tarsius wallacei
ACAGTGTTCCCTTTTCCCTGCATCCTCTCTAGTTTCTGTTGTTTTTTGAGTTATTGAAGATGAGCATCCTGACTGGAGTTATCTCAGTGTGGTTTAAATTTGCATTTCTTTGATGACTAGTGAGGCTGAACATTTTTTCATATATCTGTTGGCTGCTCATATGTCTTCTTTTGAGAAGTATCTATTCATATCTTTTCTCCACTTTGTAATGGGACTGTTAGTTGTTTTCTTCTTGGTACGTTTGAGTTCCTTGTAGATCCTAGATGTAAGGTGTTTATCAGATATTCAGTTGGCAAATATTTTTTCCCAGTCTGTGGGCTGCCTCCCTGTTCTCTTGATGGTTTCTTTGACTTTGCAGAAGCTTTCCAGTTTGATGAGGTCCCACTTATCTATCTTATCTTTTATGGCATGGGCACTTGGGGTTTTGATCAGGAATTGGTTGCCAGGTCCAATTTCCATAAGCATTTTCTAAGGTCCCCTGCATTTTCTAAGGTTCTTATAATTTGAGATTTTACATTTAGGACTTTGATCCACTTAGAGTTGATTTTTGTGTATGGTGATAGGTTTTGTTTTAATCTTCTGCATGTGGTCAGCCAGTTTTCCCAGCACCATTTACTGAATAGGTTCTCCTCTCCCCAATGGATGGTGGAGGCTTTTTCAAAGATGAATTGGTTGAGAAATTGAAGTTTTGCTTCTGGAATCTCTATCCTGTTCCATTGGTCTATATGCCTGTTCTTGTACAAATACCAGGCTGTTTTGATTATTGTAGCTTCCTAATCAAAGTGTGATACCTCCCACTTTTTTTTTTTTTTTTTGCTGAAGATTGTTTTGGCTATTCGTGGTCATTTATGTTTCCATATGAATTCCATTATTGTCGTTTCTAGGTCTGAGAAGAATGATGCTGGTAATTTAGTGGGTGTTGTGTTAAATCTGTAGATTGCCTTGGGTAGGATGGACATCTTAACAAAGTTGATTCTTCCAACCCATGAGGAAGACAAGGATGCCCACTCTCAACCTTCCTGTTCAACATAGTATTAGAAGTCCTAGCCAGATCAATCAGACAAGGGAAGGAAATCAGGGGTATCCAAATAAGAAAAGAAGTTAAAGATGCAGATGACATGATTCAATACCTCAAAAACCCAAGAAAATCTGTCAAAAACCTCTTTGTACTGATAAAGGACTTTGACAAACTCTCAAGGTATAAAATAAATGTGCAGAAGACAGTCGCATTCCTATCACCAACAATAAACAGACAGAAACCCAAAAGAAAAGCACAATCCCATTTTCTTTTTTTTTTCTCTCTTTTAACTTTTATTTTAAAATTGTGGGGTACAATTCAGGTTTAGGTATACAAATATTCACCGTGCAGGTACCCTTATTGATGAGGTGTGCCCCCCCTTCCCCAGCCATATATCGACTACTGTCAATCCCACACAATCCCATTTTTAATAGCCACACAAAAAATGAAATACCTTGGCATCTTCCTAACCAGAGAAGCGAAAGACCTTTACTACAAAAACTACGAAACACTGCTCAAAGAAATCAAAGATAACACAAACAAATGAAAGTTTTCTAAGAGAAGGCTAGAATTTTGTGTGACCTATTAATGCTTCACAGAAGAAAAATGAGGTGGATTCCCAATACTCTTGGCTGATCTGGGAAACTCTCAGGACTAGGAAGAAGTAAGTGTTGATAGCATACATTTTAAAGCAAATTAACCACTAATTGAAAATAAATTAGGATGTTGGCATTGCATTCTCAAAGGGGCAGCATCACTCAATTTAAAACTCTGAAGAAAAGCAAAATATGTGCTCTGCTAGGGATGATTGTATTAAGGGGCACTGGTTTGAAATGTGTGCACTATGATTCAGCATTTTATTGAGGTAGAATTTTAAAAAGTTAATTGACCACTAACTTTAATCAATTAAACATGTTTTACACATAGCAGTAGGATTACACGGAAAGGTGAAAAACGTCAAAGCATTTTTATCTAAAACATTACAAAGCTGTATAGTTTACATTGCTCTTTTACATGTTTGACATAATTTAATCCTCATAAAAATCCTGTGAGTTGAAAAACGAAGCTCTAGATTTTCCCTTACTTTGCCAATGAAGCAACTAAGATTTAATAAAGCGAAATGAACTATTAAAATGTGTGTAACTCTTAAGTGCTAACGGCAGGGTTTAGATGCAGATCCCCTGATGCTTCCAATAGTGTGCATTGCAATCCATTCTGCCCCCTTCCATAAGATCTAGCTTGTTTTATTTACTTATTTATTTTTTATTTGAGTCAGAGTCTCACTCTGTCGCCCAGACAGGAGTGCAATGGACGCTCCCGGCCACCGCAGCCTCGACCTGCTGGGCTCCAGAGATCCTTCCGCCTCAGCCTTCCAAGTAGCTGGAACTACAGGCGTGCGCTACCACACCCAGCTAATTTTTGATTTACTGTAGAGATGAGGTTTCGCCAAGTTGCCCACCAGTCTCGAACCTGCGGGCTCAGGCAATCCACTCACCTCAGCCTCCCAAAGCGCAGGATTACAGGCTGAGCCACCGAGCCTGGCTTAGCTGTTTTAAAATGTGTAATAGCCTGTCTTACTTTTGGTCAACTTCATTGCATGGTTGTGCACCCATATCTGATGTTGCACAGGTCCAGCAAATGCTTCAGCAAGCCAGTTTAATGATTGCTTTTTTGCCATGGCCAATAGAAGATTGCGTTAAAGTCCTCCAGCATATATGGTTTATTTTTGCTATCCATTGACTGTATGCTGAGCAATTATACCCTATATTATAATCAACTGCAATATAATTCTAAAAGAAAATTTGCATAGTTTTAACAACCTAAATTCAATGAATTCTCTACTCTGCCATTGGTAAAACAACTTGATGCTGATAAGGATTAAATATTTTTTATGAGTTTTAGAATCTACAATATTTTAAAAAGCCCTTCTGAACTTTTTTCCATAATAATTTGTTTTTAAATTTTGAGGCTGTAGAACTTCTTAAATATTATTTTTCTTATCTCAAGGACCCTCTTCCCTGGTAAGAAGGGTCTAGGATGAAAGGATATGGAATATTGATGATTTAAGCTTATCTAAAAAGTCTGCACTTTTTTTTTCAAGGAGTGCCAATGGACATCCTATCTGGGGAACAACATACTTTGAAATAAATTGGGCCAAAGGAATTAATTTTTCTTCAGAATTCCTAAAATTAAAATTCTTTGCATGGAATAGTAGAGTCTTGACCTGTACACACTTGCGTGTTTCATTAATATATATTTATACATATACAATATATTATAAATACAGAATATATATTCTATATTTAGTGAACCCTTCAATTTTTTGAGATCTTATAATCCTTATTTCTAAAACTCTCATTTCCTCCCTTCTTGCTCATTCTTATTCTACCCTGCCCTTGACATATCACTTTTTTTCAGATTCTTCACAAGATCCATAGGACTAACTGATTTATTCAAAGTCATCTCTAAACAATGAAGAGTCAAATCAGAGATGTGGAAAAAAAAGTTACCATTTCAAGTTGAGGAATTTTCCATGAAAAAAATATCTTGTTAAAGATTAGCTTTAAGATTCTCTTTTGTGCTGATTCCCGTCAAGCTTCAATAAACTGGACTTTAAATATAAGAACATATGACCTAAACATTAGTAATCAAAGTGAAGTTAAAAAAAATACAATTTTTTTGAAATTCTCAGAAGAGTCCACTCAAATGAGGAAAAGTTAATATACCAAACTGTGTTTATCACTTTTCTCAGACTACATGTCAAGGTTTAACACTGCAAACTGCCAACCCAAATTAGGGCTGGGTGAAAAGCCTCTGTCTAGGCAAGTGACTACAGTAAGGAAAGGGAATAAATATCACACTGAAATGCTTTCTTTTAAATAAGAGACTCCCATGCATAGAGTCTCTTAACCAAACCCATCTTTGTTTCATGCTTATACCTGAATTCCCTATAAAGTAGAGATGATTTGTCAGGGTATCAAATCTCTAGCACCTCAGGGAACATATTATTTTAATATAACAAACTACTGTTTATTTACAAATACATACAACATTTACTTATCTCTTTATATCCCATTCTAACAACTGTGTAATTTTTTCATTTAATATTTCTATGAATTATTTACTGTTAATTTGGTTGAAGTGCAAAGTATTACCATTGCGAGTCAGAATAGCATATTCCCTTGTTACCAATAAAGAATTCTCCAAAGATTTGGTTCCTTAGTATCAGTTTTTTATTTCTAGTTATTAATGTTAACAAGAGTGCTTCAGATGCCTTGAGAGGGAGTGATGTTAGAAATGTACCATAGCCGGGCTCAGTGGCTCAGCCTGTAATCCCGTGCCTTGGGAGGCTGAGGTGAGTGGATTGCCTGAGCCCACGTGTTCGAGACCCACCTGAGCAACTTGGCAAGACCTCATCTCTACAATAAATCAAAAATTAGCCGGGCATGGTAGTGCGCCGGAAGGATCGGAGCCCAGCAGGTCGAGGCTGCGGTGGCCGGGAGCGGCCACTGCACTCCAGTCTGGGCAACAGAGTGAGACTCCAACTCAAAAAAAAGAAAAAAAAAGAAAAGAAATGTACCATAAGACGTTTTAATTAGATAATTTCGATATAACCATCTGCCCCCTATATTTCTCTATCAATCAAATGTGGCAAACATCCTCTTTATCGATTAGCATCAAAATGCATGATTTTCAGCCAGGTGCAGCGGCTTGCACCTCTATCCCAGTACTTTGGGAGGCCAAGAAAGGAGGGTCATTTGGGGATGGGAGTTCAAAATCAGCCTGGGCAACATAGTGAGGCCCCATCTCTACAGAAAATACAAAATATTAGCCAGGTGTGGTGCTGCATGCCTGTAGCCTCAGCTACTCAGGAGGCTGAAGCAGGAGGATCGCTTTAGCCCAAGAGTTGTAGGCCAGAGAGAGCTATGATAGTGCCACTGCACTATAGCCTGGGTAACAAAGTTAAAAAAAAAAAAAAAAGGAAAGAAAATAAATACATGGTTTTTCTTTATTTTAGAAAAAGTTTGTTCAAAATAATTTTTCCTGAAATATATTGGCATTTGCAATGCATCAGTCACTATGCTGAAAATCTAATAGGGTAGATATATTATTTGTATCAGTTGTATAACTAAGAAACCAAAAGTTGTGCAAGGTAACAAAACTAGCAAATGGTAGGGACAGAATTCAGTCCAGGTTCCTTTGAATTTAGAACCTGAAGATTTAGCCAGGTATACAGCTACAGAGAAGCAGAATATCTTGCTTCTTCTGAACATATTCTTCAAAGGATGTATCTTTTAAACAAGAAAATTAGACTGTAATGTTGACATGATGGTGGTTATGACTATGATAGTGACAGAAATGTGAAAATAATAATGTTAGAAACTGGAATCAAACTTGGTTTTAATCACTATAGTGTTTCCCAGGACATTGAGGACTTCATCATGAGGATTTTTTTTCTAGTATTTTTTTTTTCTGTCTACCCATTACTTGGTTATTTATTTACTATTTATCATCTGATACTTGTTTTATAATTTTGGAAGTGTCTCAGAGGTCAGAAGTCACCCTTTTTTTTAAAACTCACGTTGGAAAAGGAAATATGTGGCCATCTTCAGATCCTAGAATTCATGGAGGGATTATATATCTTACTTTTCCTACAATAATAATCCTCTCTTTTATTTGAAGATATTGTCAGTAGATCATGAGTAAACTTTCCTGCTAGTGGTGGGACCTGCATATAGATATGGTCCTACTTTTTCACTTACCCAAGTTGCATACATTTTAGAGCATCGGGCAAGATCCAGTAAGTTAGAGAAGATTACAAATGATCTTAGGGGAATCGAGGTACAGTTTTAATGGAATGAGTGTGGCTGTATCCATCCAGTCATCACTACTGGAAAAATAATTCAGCATGTCTCTCTCACTTAGATTCTCATTCATGAGCTCTCAATAGCAAAGACTTTTCACACACAAGTAGATGATAGAGAGCTTGGTCAGGAATTAAAATATCTAGGACTTGTCAAAGGCTTGCATAAGACATTGGTCAATGCTGTTGTCTATTCAACTGAATCCTGCAGGTCTGTGTCTGTATTGGGACAGCTCATTTGCAACTAAATTATACCCTACATTATCTTGGCCTGTTCAGGTTTGAATTGTGTCTCCTAACACCCCCAAAATCATATGTTGAAGTCCTAACCCCCAGTACCTCAGAATGTGGCCTTATTTAGAATTAG
This sequence comes from Tarsius wallacei, assembly GCA_963574415.1. Lineage (NCBI taxonomy): Eukaryota > Metazoa > Chordata > Mammalia > Primates > Tarsiidae > Tarsius > Tarsius wallacei. The sequence continues at coordinate 6,250 of CAUYQG010226807.1, forward strand.
GGTCATTACAGATGTAATCAGTTAAGTAAACGTGAGGTTATACTGGAATAAACTGAGATTCTAATCCAATATGACTGAAGTCCTTATAAAGAGAAATTTAGACAGAAACACACACACATACACACACACACACACACACACACACACACACACACACGGAGAATGCCACGTGGGCATGAAAACAGAATTCAGGGTTATGTGTCTACAAGTCAAGAAACACTGATTGCCAGCAAACCCCTAGAAGCTAGAAGAGCAACGTGGAACAGATTCTCCCTTACAAACTTCAAAAGGAACCAATCCTACTGACACCTTGATCTTGGACTTCTAACAATAAAATTCTGTCGTTTAAGCAACCTCTTTTGTGGTATTTCGTTATGGCAGTCCTAGCAAACCCATACATGATCTTTCAAAGAAAGATATTCACTGATTTTGAATTAAATATATTTCCTTATGCCTTCAGAACATTGATATGAAAATGTTCTGTTTATATAAGACTTGCTATTTTGTAAAGCTATTGTTACTATACCAACATACTATAAAAAAGATAATTATAATAAATTCCTACTTGAGCCTAGTCGCAAGAATAGTTTTACATGCTATTATTTATATGTTTTCCTTTCCAAAATATGTCTTTTTAAAAAAATCTTTATTTTGAAATTGTGGTGTTCAATTCAGGGTTAGGTATACAAATGTTCATTGTGCAAGTACCCTTATTGATGTGGTGTGCCCCCCTTCCCCGGATGTATATTGACTACTGTCAATCCCAGCTATCCACCCCCACCCCCCCTACAGTTTCTTGCTACTTTCAATACCTTTCCTACAGTAATATGGTAGTTGTTCAAGGTCCACTTATGAGTGAGAACATGTGATACTCATTTGTTTGTTTCTGTGAGAGATCACTCAGTATTATAAACTCTAATTCCATCCATGTTGCTGCCTGTTCATGATTTTGTTCTTCTTTATGGCTGTATAATATTCCATTGTGTATATGTACCACATTTTTTTATCCAGTCCTCTTTTGATGGGCAGCACGGTTGGTTCCATGTTCTTGCTATTGTGAACAATGCTGAGATAAACATACATGTGCAGGTATCTTTTTTATAGAGTGACCTGAGTTCCTCCGGGTAAATTCCCAGTAGGGGGATTGCAGGATCATATAGAAGGTCAATTTTTAGGAGTTTTAGGAATCGCCATACTGATTTCCACAGAGGCTGTACTAGTTTACGTTCCCACCAACAGTGTAGAAGTGTTTCCTTTTTGCCACACCTTCTCCAGCAACTGTTATTTTTTGAGTTATTGGTAATTGCCATTCTGACTGGAGTTAAGTGATATCTCAGTGTGGTTTTGATTTGCATCTCCCTGATAAGAAGGCTGGCAAGGCAAGATGCGAGGTGGAAGGACAAGTAGGAGAGAGTGGTGACCCATAAGGATATGGAGAAGAGGCATGACCAATTGATGGGCTTGTGAGACACAAAGTGAGAACTGAACTCTGGATCTGGCAGCACAGAGGAGTTTAGGGACCTTGACAAGAATGGAGAAGTTTTAGTGATGTGGTGGGGATAAACCTTACTCAGGGAAGTTTAAGAGGAAAAAAGTGGGATGGGTGTAGATAGGTTGCAGACAGCAGCAACAGAACACTCTTTGAGGAGTTTTGTGGTAAACAGAGCCAAAAAAGAAAGTAGTCAGTTGGCAAAGATGTAGGTGGAAAGAGTTGTTTTCTTTCATTCTTTGTTTTTAAAAAAGAATATGAGAAATTATAGCATGTTTATGATTGAATAAAGACAGAAGAAATAATGCCTTGGGCAGGGAAGAGCTGGAGCATTCTTTGAGTAAGCAAAAGGAATGGGATCCAGCACACAGATGGAGGACCTAGCCTTGAATAGGAATTGTTATCCACTGCTCTGGGTAGGGGATGGACACAGGGGAGTGTACTGATGGGCCAGTGAGAATTAAAGAAGAGCTCTTTTTATGGTTTCAGTTTTCTCACTAAAACAGGAAGCAAGGTCCTCAGCTGCAAATGAGGGAGCTGTTGGAGGCTGTTGGATGTTTGAGGTTAGCACAAGAGATACTGGAATAGCCCACCAAGAGAGTGGGTGAGTGAGCACACAGGATATACGGGAGTAGACTGTCAGGCAGGATTAAGAGGCCACCTGATGCTGGATTCTGGGTTCTCCTTTCAAGGCAAACTCTTTTAATTTTAAGGAAATCATGACCATGCAGACCAATTTTTTTTCCAGGAAGTTTTATGACATGAATTTGAGTCATTAATTATATTCTTTTTGTCCATGTTAAATTATAGTTCCTAGACATTATAAGGTCATTTTGTTCGCTTTTGTTTTCTTGTTTTTTTTGAATGGCAATTAATTATTTCAAGTCTACTTTTCTGAGGTAACTGTTGCAGATCTAATTGTTATTATTTATAAAAAAACACTTGTCAGTTTTATTTTATGTTAATTGTTTCTGCCACTTTTTCTTGTTATGAATCGGGTAAGATATGATAGTTTACATGCAATTTTTAGGGGTAAATTGAGAGTAACTCCCCTCAGATGTTTTGACTTGCTCTATTGTCTCAGATTTGTACCTTAAATATTGCAAATTTAATTATTTGCTACCCTTGATCAGCTTGGATGCCAAGAGAAAGCAAATGTCGGGGTCAAAATGTCCTTGCAATTGAAAAGGCAGTAGAAAAACATACTGCTCTGCAATAAACCCAGGTGGTTAGGGAAGAAAGCAAGAAGAAGGAAAGGAGAGGGTTTTGGCATCAGATTCTTTGGCAAGCAGAGCTGACTTGGTATCTATCCTCTTTTGTTGGAAAATTAAATCTTTCTAATATAGTAAAAATAGGGCAATAACCAAACATATGATAAGCCTACAGAGACCTCATATTTCTGTCTTCCAGATTCCCTAACTCAACTTAGATATTTGCCTTTCCCCCTCCATGTGCTAAAGAGTGAAGTCTCTTCTCAGCCCCAGCAAGGTGAGTCTTGATTAGCTAGTCCAGTCATGGCAATTCATTCCTTTTGCCAGTGATTAGTTCAGAGATGGACAGGTGATACAAATCAGTCACTCAGACCTAAAAGTTTGCCTTAGCTCAGGGGATTTCTAGAAATGGTTTTCCTCTCCGATACAACAGACCATGAGTGAAGAAGAGCATCTACTGTCCTGTAACAAAGCTGCATGAGCTACTATGGAAGTCAACGGTCTGAGGATGGCAGAACTGAAAGATGGGAAGGCCCCAGATTTTTGGAGATGTTGTTGGGCCACTGCATTAACAAAGCTGCTTTACTTCTGTGCTTCCAATTGCATAGGATGCTCCCAATGACACACTAATAGAACCCTATAATGTAAACAACTTTTGGTTACAGTTACTTTGGTATTCTGTTACTTGAAGCCCAAAACCTTCTATTTGATACAATCCTCACACAGGATCAGGGGGTGGTAAGTTGGTGAGGACCACATGGAGGTGCACTGTATGCCTAGGAGCCATTCTTGTGGCTGGAGGCAGAAGGATTGTATTGAGACCCATTAATTATTAATCCTTTATGCTTGGTTTATTATGTACAGACCTCCCTGGGCTGCATTTATCATTTGCTCAACTTTTGCTTCCATAGCACTTTGATCATTTACTAGAAGGGCATTTAGCTCTTTTAATCATAGTTAATGGTTATGTTTCCTTTACTGTTGTGAATTATTTGAGGGCAAGGGCCATATCTATCATCTATCAATCCCTGGGGACTGACAAAGTGTCTGGCATATAGAAAATGCTCAATAAATATTTCCTGAGTTGGCACATTGCCTTCTGTTGACAAGTCCATGCTGAGTGAATATGGCATTAGAAAGAGGAAGACTGATCCAGTGGGAAGAGAGAGTTAGGCCAGAGGACACTCTACAGATTTGCTCTTGTGGAAAGACAGTAGCTATTAAGCAAGAGAAAATCCTCCACTTTAGCCATCCAGCCAGCTGTCCAAGAAGTCATGCTTACCTTCTCTTCTTCCTTCATTTTCTGCCTACCAGACATTGAGTCTTACCTCCAAAATACATCCTGCATTTATTTTATTTTTTTCTTATTTCCATCTCCAATTCTACCCCCTGTCCAAGCTGTCATCATTTCTCATGTGGACAAACTACCCCCAATCCCAACCATTAACCACAAAAGAGTCAGAGACATATTTTCAAAATGTAAATAATATCAAACTACACTCGTGCTGGAATACTCTAGTGACTCAAAATTATACTTGGGAAAGAGAGAAACTCCTTTCTGTGTCCTTCAGTCCTCTTTATCCCACCTTGTTTTTGTCATAGCACTTATTGCCACTTGAAACTATTTCTGCATTTGCCTAGGATCTGCCTGCTTCAGGGACTGCAAAGGTCAGAAAAGGGGTTGGAGGGGAGAGTCCTGGTCTATACTGCTTAGGGCTACCTCAAGTTTGTTCTGTGTTGCTATAAAGAAATACTTGAGGCTGAGATTTTTTTTTTAAGGTTTATTTGGCTTGCAATTCTAGTGTCTGGAAAGTTCATAGTTGGATATCTGCATCTGGTAAAGGACTCAGGCTGCTTCCACTCATGGTGAAAGGTGAAGGGGAGCCAGTATATTCAGGGATCACATGGTAAGACAGGACACAAGAGAGATGGGGGAGGTGTCAGGCTTTTTGTAACAACCAGTTCTCTCAGTAACTAACAGATTGAGGACTCACTCCTGAGGGAGAACATTAATCTATTCAGGAGAAATGTGCCTCCATGATCCAAACATCTCCCATTATGCCTCACCTCCAGTACTGGGGATCAAATTTCAACATGAGGTTTGGAGGCGACAAACATCCAACCATAGCAGGCCATATCCTCTGTGCCTGCAGCAACATCTGACCTGCAGTGAACATTCAATAATTATTATGTTGAATCGACAAATATTGCCTCTGGCCAATGTAAGACCTTGGCCCTAAAGTGGTTTTAAATTTTACATAAAAGAGTTTCTTGCCTGGAATCAATAAAAAATAAAGGAATATAACAGACAAATAAGAGTCGTTCATGAAACTCATGGGCCTGTGTTTGAGCAGGGTGGACTTAAAACAATTGAGAAAAACAAAAAAAGAGGGTTCTGGCCCCCACAGAAATGGTATGAGGGTTACAGGAGCCACCTAGCTCAGTTTTAGGGGACCCAATGTTAAGAAGTTATATATCCTGAGCCACCATGGCTCCCAGGGTACCAGGAACAAAATACCTGATGGCTTTGTCTTTGCCTTAAATTACCTCTTCTTATTGGGCATTAGATGCTGAATTACGTGACCTAAGCATAAGTCTACGTGCTTTCCCAATGAACCAAATGATGAAGAAATATGCAGATTAGTGTGCCTAGTTAAAAAAAGCAAATAGTTTTTATTTAAGCTTTTAAAAGCCTCCTAGGATGTTATAATTTTGGAATGCACTGTAAAACTGAAAATACAATACTTGGCAAATAGTAAAACAGGTAACTCAGAAGTTCTAGTTTTGTGGTTTCAGGTTACTCTAATTGAGAGACACACCCTCTTTTGGAGGTCATAATGGAGCTGTGAAGACTAAAGGTAAAAATATTTACAAGATATTGATTTACAACAATGAAAAGATTAGCATCCAGCCATAAAGCAATGATTAAACATTAACACAGAAAAATTTCCTACCAAGTCATTTCTTTAAATCAGCTTTTTACGTGAACCAGCGGGTTCAGGGAAGCTTAGTGGTCAAAAGATTTGGATTCTTAAGATCTAGTACTTGCTTCCAAGCCCCTAAACTTTCTATGTCTCAGTTTCTTCAAGAGCAAAAAGTCAAGATATTGCTACATCTCTCTGACAATAACTGTTCTGTGAAGATCAAATAAAATGATATAACACGTCAGAAACAAAGCAAGTGTAATTTAGTGCAAGTAAGTAGGCAAATCTGTACTTATTATTACTACTAATACTACTAAATCAAACCATTCAAAAACTTGGGATGCTGGTCATGGGCTGGAAGTTGTTGCCTATATGGGGCTTTATATAAAAATGGAGGCATCGTTAGTAGGTTATTTTCCTCAGAATACTTAATATACAAGGATCAGCAATCATGAAATTATAACATAGGTATGTAAATGTGAAATTGTAACAGTTGTGTTAATATGGCCAAGTTGGTTTTATACTTGATGACAAACTAGCAGCATGATATGGAGTTTAATAGTACTGAATATCAGCTCTAAAGTCACATTGCCAAGGTGTGAATCCCGAGTCTGTGGAACTTGCTCAAGACTCTCAATGATCTCTACCTCCTGGTATTTATGCCCTTGTGCAGTGTCCTTGTGCAGTGTCCTTCCATAATGTATCAGGTTTAGCCTGTGTGACCAACAGTACACAGCAGAAGTGATTTTAGGTTTGCCACTTCTGAGGTTAGGTCACTGCAGCTTCCTGTTTAGCTCCCCCTTGGATCCTTCATTCAAAGGGAAGGTAGCTGCCATGTTACCCTAACAAGCCCACATGGTGGGAAACTGAGGCCTCTAGTTAACAGCTCTGTGAGTGAGCTTGGAAGTGGATCTTCCAGCCCCAGTCAAGCTTTCACATGACATCTTAATTGTAGCCTCATGAGAGACCCTGAGCCAGAACCACCCTTCTAAGCCCCTCCAAAATACCTAATCCCCAGAAACAATGAGATAACACATACTTATTGTTTTAAGTTCTGAGGTAATTCATTGTGCAATAAATAAAATACCCTCTCAAAACTTCTGTAAATCTTCTGTACAAATGGAGGTGATAATAGTACCTCTCTCAAAGGGTTGTTGTAAGAATTAAATGAGAAATATATTGAAAACTTACAGCCTAATACCTGGCACATAATAAATGCATGTTGGCTATTAATATATCCTTGCATGTACTATCCTTCACAGGCAAGGTGCTCGGCATGTTACCTGTAGTCACATTTCCCATAGGCCTCAGCACTTTCTTAAGTCACAAAATTTGAAGTACACTGATCCGGCTCCAGTCAGCCTGTTTATGTCATCTTTCTCTAACCATCAATTGGATGAACAGTCTTCCTTTTCTCTCTCTTTCTGATCCCTTTTGAGAAGAGAGGCAGAGATTTCTAAGAGAAATTTAAGGCACATGCTGTGACCAAGGAACCAAAAGCCAAAGCAGCTGGCCTGAAAAAAGACCAATCCACTGACCTCATGAGCACTCCACAAAAGTTGACAATAGTTAACTGAGCTAACTGGAGTCAACTCAAGCTTTTACAGAGCACACTGTTTAGAAACTGTCCTCTGAAATACACAAAGCTTTCATTCAGACTCATTTCTGAGATTTTAAACCTGAAATAGATCCTGGACTTCCTTAGACAAACTTCATAGATGCTATCTTTTCTCTCTGTGATTATTCCTGTCTCCCTCACATTTGGGTTTTCTCTTATTACTGATGGATGGGTAAGCAGTCAAATTTCCTATGTAGTAAAAGAAAGTATTGAGGAAATTTACTGCTAAAGCAGTGAAAAGGACAAAAGAAGAAGAGATTTAATTCTATCCCATAGTAAAATTCAATAATAATAAAACTATTTGACAAATAACCAAATATTTCAAATTTTAGCATATACTACCATATAAAAGAAAAAATAAAGGAATCATAAAAACTGAGTTAGAAGGGTTTATTATCACCACATCATGAAGATTTCTATAATTCCATACAAATTTTAAATATATTTAAATGCTGATTCCCTAGGAAACTGAATATTTGTATATGTAAAGTCCTTCTATAATAGGATAAATGAAAATTTTAAAACAACATACTGTATTTTCAATTTTGCTTGGTGAAATGAATAATTTCTGACCTCAAGGAAATTTTAAAATAGTGGTTTTTAAACTATTATTAGTTAAACTATAATTAGTTAAACTATTTTCATAGTTTTAAAAACTATGACAATAATAATAAGCCTCTCTCCCTCTCTTTTTCACTCTGTCTCTCTTTTTGCCTTCCCATCCACATGCCTCCCTCCTGTTTGGGTGTGTCTAGTTTTGCTAAAGTCAGCGTTTCATATGGAAATACTTGACCTTCTTTTAAACCAATTTCTCAGGGGATGAACTTGGGCTTGCTCATTTTTTCCTTCTTCCTTTTGGCTGTTTCTTTTTTTGTTTTTATAGAATATAGGACATTGTTTTGTTTTTCTTTTCTATCAAATCTCCTTTTTTTCCTCTCCTCTGCATTTCTTTTCTTTCCTTGCTCTTTTTGTTTCCTTTCTCCTTCCCATTATAGTTCCTCCCTCCCTGTTCCCTTCCTTTCTCCTTTCCCTGCATTTGTTTGATGTTAATTCTTGATTGACAACAAGGAGGGCTATTCTTGGGTGATGATTTTGAATTCTAAGAATGCCATCCCTTACTGTGGCACAGCCCAGGAAAGGTATTGCTGATTTAGTAAAAATGCTGCACTCCCAAACTTTTGCCTCTGTTCCTTATGATAAGGCAGGAGTTGAAACTAGATTACTTCCTTTTTCTCCTTAAACATACGTATGTACAAATTCAGAAACACAGAAGAGAAATTACTAGAGTGGCAAGTGTACACAAAGCCTCATGAAACCACATCTCCCCTCAGTTACCTAAGAGGTGTCTTTGGCTGCCCTCTCCCTTACTTCCTTAAGTTTAACCAGTTCCTAAAGTTCAGTCATTCACATTTCTGAGTAGCTCTACAGCCTCCAAATTCTGACCAGCATCATAAACGCCCTGGCCATTTCCCTCACTTCCCCCTCCAGTTCTGCTCCATTCCAACCCACCTTCCCACAGCTGCACCCAAACATTCGGGCATACTCAGAATTCCTCAGTAGCTTTGCAACATTTACAGGCGAGAATCAAACTCCTTTGCCTGTCACCTACACTTGTCTCAGGCTGGAGCCTTTTATAATCCCAGAACAGAGGATATAATCTTGTGTCTTTGTGGTGACACACAAGGCATTCACATTTTCTGGAAAACCTTATCTTTAGAAACTGATGTTAACTATTCAAGCTTCCCCACAAAACCAAACAAACAAAAAAAGAAAAACAAACAAACAAAAAGTCTTGTGCGAAGTGATTCTTCTAATCCCCAGGGCAGTTTGCTCAAGCATGTCTAAATTATATTTTAAATCATAAAAGTAATTAGATAGAGGCACTCTCAGAAGTTCTCCTCAAGAAGACAGTCTTGAAATATGTTCAAATTTCATTTGAAAGAGATTAGGTGCTGTTTAGGGGAAATGGCAAGGCAGTCTGTGTATCCTACTCAGCGGAGTAAGAGTTCTGTGGTTAACTCAAGCAAGACTCCAGTTTCTAGGCTGTTTCACTGCCCATCTCAAGGGGTTTATCGAAGTACAATATTCCTTCCAACTTTCCCTATGGGAAGTTCTGATAATTACAGTTTTACTCATCCTTCCAGTGGTTCTGTGATACCACAGTGATGTATTGGAGACAAACAGGCTATCTAGATTATACACACACACACACACACACACACATTTGTTTGTGTATTCCCACTAGACTATAAAGTTCTTGAGGTCAGGGACCTTCATATCTTTAACCTATATTTGCAACATTTAATGTTTGTATTTGCAGTAACTAGCACAGTGTCTGGAGCATAATGTAAGCCTGTAAGTCCTATATTTATTATTTGTATGAATGACCCATCTTTCTCCCACAAGGTTTTGCGTGTGTGGTATATGCAAAGTATTGCTTTACGAAAACAGTTATATCTTAACTGTCCATGTGAAAGAGTCCAATGTAAGTGGACTGGTGTCTGTCATTTAATAGTCTAAAATGGTAGTAACCACTGATTTCTTTACTAAATTTCATTAGCAATAGGTCAACTTATTCAGTTATTTAACTTTTGGCACCTTTGGCCCTGAAACTGTAGGCCAACATGATTTTGATAGCTCTACAAACTCATTCTGAACTGTCACCCTGAAATCCGGATTACAACCACCTGAGTATGCAAGCACTGGCTATACAATTCCTGATTGACTAAACCACCCAGAGAGAATGCTTCAGTTGACTGACTAATTTATAGAGTGTGTAACGCTGAAATGAAAGTGTTTACAAGGAAAAGTAGGGCCAGAGGAGACCCAAACAAGTTATTATCACTTGCTTGCATCCTATAGTGAGTATTCCATTATCTGAATGTTTTATATTTAAAAGCTGGGCTAAACTGCAATATTCAGGCAAGCTAAAACGACATGAAAGTGACTTTAAATGAAATAATCCAGCAAAGCATCACTGATTCCAGCCCCTTCTAAATATTTTCATGCACACCAGCTTTATGATTTGGCTCTGCAATACTCTAAAGTTGGTCAAATAGTTACTTCCCGGAGTCCCACCCTCCAAATGATAGATTCTCACTATCCCTGAAGGAAAACAACCTTGGTTCTCTGTGCATTGTCTCTTCTCAGAACTATATTTTGGGGCTTTCTTTCTTATTTTTCCTCCTGCGCCTTTGGGAGGCTGAGGTGAGCGGATTGCCTGAGCCCGCGGGTTCGACCCGCCTGGGCAACTTGGCGAGACCTCATCTCTACAAGAAATCAAAAAAATCAGCCGGGCGTGGTAGCGCGCTCCAGTAATTCTGGCTACTCGGAAGGCTGAGGCGGAAGGATCGCCGGAGCCCAGCAGGAGCCCAGCAGGTAGAGGCTGCGGTGGCCAGGAGCGACCACTGTACTCCAGAGTGGGCGACAGTGAGACTCCAACTCAAAAAAAAAAAAAAAAAAAAAGACAGCCTTACTGCTGTGTGTGAGATCTTTAAACATTGCCTTTTTTCCTTTCCAGATCACAACCACAAACTTTAAAAAAAAATTATATTTAAATTTAAAACTTTTAAAATTAAATATGAACTTAATTTTTTAAAAAATCCTGTCTCCCCCTAATTTCAGGAAGTATGGATTTGTTGTGCCCAACAAAACTTGGCAGCTGCAGGACTTGCAGCCTAAACACTGAAGACCCCGGGACCTGAATCTAGCTGCCAGGCAGCAAGAATGCCAGGGAAGTCTCTCAGCTGGAGCACTGGTCCAAGCCCCTAACAAATTCCCTTGTTTCCCTTAGTGTGATAACAGGGAGCCTGACCCTGATCTCCAGCTATCTTATCTTTCTTCAAACGTTTTAAACTTACCGCCTTTGTTCAGCAGAACCACAGGCACGGTGATGATGGTGACAAGCGCAGCAGCACCCAGCAGTCCCAGGAGAACCTTCCACGGCGTCTGCAAGCCGGTGAGATCACGTCCAATTAGAGAGAAGCTTTTGGCCCCGGTCTGGGTAAGAGGGTCGGGGGCTGGGCTGCTCCAGAGGCCGCGGACTTTGCAGATGGGAGCGCGTTGGAAAAGGGAGACAGTGGGCTGGGAGGGCTTGGAGTCCACCAGTCGGAGTTCGCTAAGGCGGGTGCCCTTGAACTTGTGGCCTCTGAGCACATTAGCGTGTTGGTTTCTCTACCCCGCTCAGGTTCGGGCGTGCGTTTTGTAGATGGCTCTCCGGGACTTGGTTCCTAGCAGAAACCCCACGGGTCCGAGAGGAGGGCGAGAGTTTTGGGACGTCCATTCACCTGTCAGAGGGTGACCCCCGAGTTTCCGCCTAATGGGATTCCCTGGTCCCGCTCCGGGAGCTTTTGGACCCTTGGGACTAGTTTGGCGGAAAGGCACCTACAGCTCGACCCTGGACTGGGGAAGTGCAGGGCACGCTACCCACTCACCTTCATCGTCGGCGTCTCCTCGGAACTGAGCTTCCCGAGACGGAGCGCAGGCAGAAGTCGCCGCGAGCGGCGGCGACGGGTGTCCTGCTCCGCTGCTCCGGGCCGCAGAGTCACTCGCCACTCGCAAGTTTCGGCCCCGAGTTAAACATTAGTGAGCGCCCAGCCCGCTGGGTATAAAGGCGCTGCGGGCGCTGCGGGCAGGCTGCGGAGCGCGCGGCGCGGGAGGAGCGCAGGGCGCGGGGCTCGGGCATCTCGGCCGGGGGCGCCCGCGAGGCGCCTCCCTCCCTCCGGGCGTTGCAGGGTGCTGGGCGCAGCCGGGGCACGCAGGGCGCCTGAGGGGGTGGGGAGGATGAGCTCTCTGCCAGGGGTGAGCGGGGCCGGCGACGCTGGGACCCGGGTCAGTCTTAGCTGAGAGGGACATCGGTGCTCAGTTCCTGCAACCTCGCGTAGACAGGTGAGGGGACCGAGACCCAGAGAGGCAGTGGGTTTGGCAAACTCGCACAACTGTCTGCTGGCAGATGGAACTGAAGTCTAGGCCTCTGTCTCTTGCCATTGAAAGGTATGTTGGGGTGAAGTGGTGTACCTAAAGCTATCTGGAAGACAAAGAGAGAAAAAGTGGCTGAATGGTACTTTTGAATGGCACCAGGAGTCTGAGTATCTGGATTCACCCTCCCCCGGGAATTTCCAGCTTGTCTTGCAGGCTTATCTTCTCATCAAGATACCAACAATAATATCGCTAACACTAATGTGGAACTTGACTTTTTCCCAGGGACTGCTCTAAACATTTACTGTGCTTATTTTACAAGGAGGAAGCCTGTGCACAGAGAGGTTAAGGAACTTGGTCTAGTTTTTCAGCTAGGAAGTTGTGGATCCTGCATTAAGACTTCAGGGTCTTCACCACTGTGCTACATGACCTCAGATCTTTCTTGTAAAAAGTTTTGGAGAAGAAGAAAAGAGGAAATGTGACTGTCTGCTCCTCCAGCTCTCCACTATGCCCTGAAAGGTTGGTCATTCATTCATTCATTCATTCATTTATTCATTGCTATATCCTCCAATTTATTCCATTTGTCCTCAAATATCTGAGTGGTGACAACATGCAAGACTCTCTCCTAGTTGCTTGGAGATAAAGTGGAACAAGAGAGGTGAGGGCCAGACCCTTGGCACTTTCAGGATAAGACACACAGGCAAACATTTGCCTTCAGGGTCCCTCTGTGGATAAGGGAATAAGGCCTCTTCAGGTTGTCAGGCCTCCAAAAATGTTAGATCTGGGAGGATTATTAGGTCAGTAGGCTGGTGTGCTGAGCTAGTGCTGCAGGTAAGATGCAAAGAATTGCACAGAAATTATATTGGAATATATAGTTTGTTTAAAAAGAAAATTGGAGAGGGAGAGAGAGGAGATTCACCTCTCCAAGGTAGGGAAGGAGCCAAAGCTTAGGAAAGCGTGGCCCAGCCACATGGCTGGGCCAGGCCTTAACAAAAGCATGGGTGGCTGTTTGAGGTTGAATGGCTTTTAAACCTTCCCTTTGATGAAGGCAGGACATTAGGGTGATTGGGTGGTGGTTTATTTTATGTCATCACAAAGGGACAGGTAAGCACAGATGCTAATGTCAGGTGATGGATGGCAGGAAGATGGGTGGGTGAGTCACATGACTATTGCCTTGGTGATAGGGTCTGTCTGTGTCAAGCAGGTCACAGAGGGCTGATTAGATTAACTTGGTTTCTTATGGCTGGAGGCAACTACTTGGAATAGAAAAGCTAATTAATACAAAACAAACTGGGGAGGGGTTGTAAAACAATTATCAATAGCTGTCTCTGAGAAACTGGTTCTGTCCTTGGCTAGTGATTAGAGGGCAAGGCAGGTAATTTTGCTAAGAAAACATGACAGAACTAGGTAGCGTCAAAATGGCTGCTCTTTGGCTCTATCAAATCTATTTTGGTCTTTTGTCCTTTCAAGTGTGTTCACTGCCTCTGAAAGCACAGTCTGTCTGTCAGTAGTTGGAGATAAAAGATTGCAAATACATCACCCTATGGAGCATTAGCACATGATTATGAATTACTTCAAGTTTCCATTCCTTATTTCCAATCTAGGCTTTGCTTTTGAACTCAGGCATCTGTTTCCCCTTGCTCACTAGTTCCTTGCGAGACATCAACATCCTCACTTCCTCCCAACTTCAGGGGCTCCAAATGAACCTCTTATCTTCTCCAGCAGCTTCACGCCACCCTTCTCTGATACTCTCTCTTTATTAAAAACATCCTCATTCACCACTCAAAAAAAAATAAAAACTAAAATCATTGTAGTTTTCCTTCACCGCCATGCTTGCACCATGGTGATATACATTCAGCAAGTCCCAGGGAAGCTGGCTAGAGGTTGGTTGACATCTGCAGGACTGGTCATCTTGTTCTCTGAAGGGGATTCCATGGGATATAAATCTCTGCCTATTTCAAGAAGCTCTTTCATGTGCTTCCCCCATCCTTGACCTCTTTGTCACCAGTTTTTCAATCTTATTTTTTCCAATTCCTTAAGGAACCAGCTGGCCAACACATTAGCCACCACTTATGAGTCAGTGTAGATCTTACATCAGGCCATCTCTCCTTCCATGCAAAATAGAAAAGCAGATGTAGTGCTCAAAGTCCTGTCTGTCAGTAAGATTTCCCTTTCCACTGTATTTTAGGGCATCCCTGAGAGGGGCTTGGATGCAGCAGTCATTGACTTATTGCTCGTGTCAGTTTACTTTGCATGAGGCTGACTCCCTCATCTGTTGTCTGGTCATAGGGATCTCCCGTGAAGCTGTAAGTGTGTGTTGAGGGAGAGACATTGAAGTCGTGGGAGAAGGTGCCATGGAGTCTAAGCTCTCTGCATCTCTGACTTTCTTGTGTCTTATGGATCTTATGGGCTTTTTTTCTATATCATATAGATACAATTTTCACTTATAACAAAATGCTTCTACATGTGCCTAACTTTATTATGTGTGGATTAGGTAACACCCAGTTCATTATGGGTGTCTAGGTTATGCAGTTACTTGGTATTATGGGTTGAATTATGTCCCCTTAAAAATAAATATTGGAATCTTAACTCCAAAAGACTTTAGAATGTGAGATAGATTCTTTATAGAGGTAATCAAGTTAAAATGAAATCATTAGGATGGGTCCTAATGCAATATAATTGACAAAAAAGATGACATTTGGGCATAGACAGAAACACACATAGAGAGGATATGATGTAAAGAGACATGGGAAAATACAGCCATCTACAAGCCAAGGAGAAAGGCAACAGATCTTTCATATTCCTCAGAAGGAACCAACTCTGCTAAATCCCTTGATTTTGGACTTCTATCCTTCAGAACTGAAGACGATACATTTTTCTTGTTTAAGCCACCTGGTTTGTGCTATTTGTTATGGTATTCTAACAAACTAGTACTTGTGGTGTTTCATGATCATGTTTTTGATCATTACCAGGGCCCAGTGGCAAGAAAGTTGCTGCTTTTTAAGTAGTAAATAGTCATCTGCTATTATAACTAGCCTCCAAAATGACCCCCAAAGTTTTGGGATAATTTATTATATAATAATCAATAACTAACTTTCAAAAAGGGCATAGAATTGCTTTAAAACCCCAGACATCTTCTCTGTGATTCTCCTATTTGGCTTGTCAGAGGCTCCATACAGCATCTCTGGTGGAAACAGACTCTTGTAATGACTATTGTGTCTGCTAGGTCCTAAGATTTGATAGCAGGGCAATTCACACTATAGCCCAGACTTGCAGAGCCTCCCTTGCTCCAGGCTCCATTCCAAGCAGCCTTATAGGTTTACTGAGAAATGACTGGAGAAGTATACCCAATTGCAGTACATGGACATGGCGTCTCCAAAATCCAAAGAGTTCTGGCTATTGCTCTTCTTTATGGTGGGTGCATAAGATATAGTGGCTATAGTGGCTTATCTTTCACGTTAAGAGGAATATCTATCTTGATATGTGACAGACCACTGAATCCTTTGAAATTTTGCAGAATTTTCATGTTTTTTTTCCTCTACCCAGTGCCCACATTTGTCTTACTAAAGCATGTAAGGAGCTTCCTGTTCACCAGGTCCATTTAGCATGTCACCAATGTAATGGACCCATATGATGTTAGGTGAGTTAAAGTGTTTGTAAGTTAATAGTCCCAGATATTAGGACCATATTGTTTGATTCAGTAAAGTTACCACTTCTGAGTGGCAACTGAGTTGTCCATACTCATTTTCCATGATCTTCCTTACTTTTGCACAACCGAATAGGCAAATTAATTGAATATGGGATAGAGTACCATCACCTTTGTATTTTTCAGGTTTTTACATCATGGCACTAATCTGTGCACATATCCCAGGTGTGTATTACTTTTCGTTTTCCGTATTGGTGTGCAGGGACAGTACCAGGGGCTTTCATTTTCCCTTTCCTACCTTAATCTCTCTTCATGGGTCAAGAAGTAAATGAGCCAAGAAATTTAGGTAGCTTCTAGGAGCTGGAAAAAGCAAGGAGATAGATTCTCCTCTAGAGAATGGGGTCTTGTTGACACCTTAATTTTAGCCCACAAGTAACTATTTCAAACTTTTGACCTCTAGAACTATAAGATAATAGATTTGTGTTATTTTAAGTTGCTCATTTTGTGATAATTTGTTATGGTAGTGTTAGGAAATGAACATAACACGGGGCCACAGTAATGTTTTAGCTCTATGGAAATTAGCATAAATCCAAGGCTTGGGATTTAATAACTCCAAGAAGGTCTGGATATGTCCCTTTTCATAGGGCATTTTCAAGCTTAGCTGTATGTCACATGTCTTTCTGGGGAAGGACTGGAAGAAAATTTAAGGTATGTACTATAATAGCACTTTGGGGTCCTTTCTCAAAAAAGATCTGACTCCGTTTCAAACAAAGCACTCTGGAGCTATTATAGCAACTGGTTTGAGTCTAGGGACTTGGTAAGAGGCTAATTCCTATTATGAAAACTTAAAGCAGATTTCTGCCCACCAGACCTAAAATTGCTCGAATTTCTTAAATCAACCATAATCTAAAATGCTGCCTATCTACTTCATTCTTTAGTACTCTGTGATAAATAAGCTGCCATCATTGTGGGTCAAACACCTTGATAATCATATTGTCCCTATAACCATTTATGGTGATAGCCCCTTTTGAGAACCTGAGTCTTGGAGTTGGGGTTATTCAGGGTGAGCTGTAGCCCAGGAAGGATGCAGCCACTGCCAGATTGGAGAGCGTGCATACACACACACACACACACACACACACACACACACACATACACACACCCCAGATAAAAGGTAGGAGCAATCAATACCTCAATGTCTCTCTCCTCCTTCCTTTCAATATCTTGCTGTTGCCTCCCATCTGCTGAGCCCAAATGAAGACAGAGGGCACAGGAACCTGGGTAATAGAGAATGCTATGTGCACGGGTCAGCCTAGAAGGCTGTGCTATACAGGGAAGAAGGTGGAGAATGGATGGCATAAAAAAAAAGAACTACATAACCTACCAACTCCAGTGTAGTGCTTATTATTTGCTAAACTGTCTCCTTGTGGAGGAGTTGGAAATGTTCCATCTATTTCTTTATCTAATCATCCAACCTTCTCTCTCATGCCTAGTAAAGTACCTGGATTATATTAGTAGTCAGCAACTTGCTAAAAAATAATAAATGAAATGATAAATGGAAAAAAGTTAATCTCAAATCTTTCTGTGTTTTGGTGGACTGGAACTTGAAGACTGGAAGAAATAACAATCTTATGTGTGGAGAGAAGGGAGAGGAAGGTTAACACTTGGATTGAGGAAGGGGAGGTAGGAGAGGGAAAGGAACAGATTTTATTTCTTGCTCTCATCTCTAGAGGACAAGTAAAGGCAATACAAAGGTACTTATTTGTTCTTTGAAAGTGAACATTTGCCCTCCACCTAATCAGAGAACTCTGCCCCATCTATGTGGCAATGACTTCCTGCTACCCTAAGACTAAACCCCACATTTACCTCCTTTGGACTTCAGGTCAAAACTCACCTCTTCCAGGTTACCTTCAACATGGACTCCATCAATTTCTGTTTGATCTTTTTCCTTTCTTTACCAACCACACTTGGGAAGATTATCCTGCTTGTGCTCCAGGTTTGAACCCACTAATAACAAAATTCATTTCTACCAAGAGCTGTATAGATGGTAGACAGATAGCTAGCTAGATAATCCTGTGGACTTTGATACATGAAAATAAGAAGTTTGAGGCACAAGGAATAACACACACAAGGGCTTGCATAAGAATGCTGAAGGATATTTAAAGAATATCTGTTATTTTAGTTGTGCCAGGATATAGGGTGTTCTAGAAAGTTTTGGGAAATGGAATTGGACATATTCTTTAGTCTTAAATTTAATATTCTGTATGAATGAGGGAGCCACTGAAAGTTTTGCCTGGTAAAAGAACTCAATCACACTTGAACTTTAGATGTAAGAATCAGGCAAAGTGTCTGCTGGATAAATGAAAAAGAGAATACTAGAGATGGGATGAGAGTCAATAACCTCTAGATATTAAAAAATTAATAGAGTAGGTGCTTCTTTCTGCACAGCTTGTTATAAGATAATTTAAACCATCTTTATTTATACTTGTTAACATATAATTCTCAAAAAACTGTTTCCCAGCTATGGTCATGGTGTTTTCCTTGCCCCAATTATCAGCAATATCAAATGAGGGATTCTTCTTATATTCAATGCTTAATAAAAGCCTTTTCCTACCTGTTAGACCAGACACAAGCCAATGGGAGGAGACTTTTGATGGTGTCTTTTGGATATTCTGTGGATTTCTTTAAATTGAAGAATTTGCTTATACTACCCTCTGACTTAATAAATATATGACTTCATGATAAAATGTGTTTAAAATCCTTAGAGCCTGATTCTCACAAAGTGGCTGTAGCCATGTTGTTTAGTGTTTTCTGAGCTGTCAGTGTAGTAGCTGTAGTGGTGGCCAGGTAGGAGAGCCAGAGATCACCTCCAACCGCCTTTAGCTCTTAGTGAGTTAGCAGATTAACAAGGGACAAACATACATATTTTTTAAATTTTACATGTACAAGGGATCTTCACAAGAGAGTGGAGTCCAAAGAAGTGGCCAAAGCAAGATGCTTTTATACTTTTTAGACAAAGAATAATACATTTAAGAAGAAATACTAGGACAAAGGGGATCTGGTCAGGGACTGTAAATATCTAGGAGACTCACTAGGAGATATATGGGGAGGTGGGTGTCAAAACAGTGGAAGATAAAGGTTACTTTGTTAAGTATATTTATTCAGGTCCAATGCAACCTCTAATTCCAGTCTCTGGTGATAACAGCTATTTCCTTGCCCTGGTACAGGAAGAGTACCCCTCCCAGAGGAATCCTTATGGTTTGTGGCATGCAGGAAGAGACAGGTCAGCCCACTCTTTCAGGTACTACAACATCTTCAATGTTTTTGACTTAAAATTATCAATACACCAATTTGGCATATTTGGGGATGGTATGTCCTTCACATCTTCATTTCCCCAGTCTGAAACTTTACTAGAAGTTTCAAGCATTAAAACCTGGGTTGACTTTGGAGAAAAAAATAGAGTTAGTAGCTTTGTCACAAGGGATCTGCAAAGACACAGAATAATATAGATTAGGATGAGTATAAATAAACAGAAAAGAACAAATCTAAACACAGTTCCCCACACTACATTTAATTGGCTTCCTGATCCTGGGAATAAGCTCATTCAGTAAAATAGTTTAGCATTTTTTATTCAATGAAGAATATTTGTCTTTTTAAAAAAAGTACAGATTAGGCTCTATTTGTCCTCAACGATTTACACAGAGGCAGCATTCTTCTCCAATAGTTGCATAGGCTCTTCTGCATTTGGCTGTCAGTGTATCCAGGCTAGGAGATTGTGAAGTATGTCAGAGTTGAACTAGCAACATCTGATGGCGTATTTGCAATGCTTTTATAGTAATACTGAACTTTTGTTCTATCACTGTGGGAAGATTTAGACTGCCTTTTGAATCTCATAAACTCTGATGCTTGGGAAAAAAGTTCTTAATATTGAAAAGAACATAGAATTGTTGTAGAAAAGTGAGTTTTCAACATTACATCTAGTATGTTTGTATGGTATTACTTTCTGAACAAGGAAGCCCAAGTTTGTAACTTGACTAGCATTTAAGTTCCTGGTGACAGAATGTGAGTATCCAAGTCCACATTGTCCTGACCATCTAGGTGGGAATCCTTTATATACTTTGTAACCACACAATGTGAAAAGATCAATATTATTCACAAATAAGGTTAGAGTAGAATTTGTGACACCCTAGGCTGGGGTTTGCTGTGCCTTGTCTTCTGTCATATTGATATCTGTGCATCTCCATCCTCCATGTGTCCCTATCAAAGTCTGCAGGAACAGAACAGGTTGTGAAATATCTGATATAGGAGGCCTTTAGTGATTTTGGCAGCCATAGGGCTCAATTTTGCCACCTGGCCAAGTTAGTCTAGAATTTTTGTTTATCTCTGTGTAGTCTTTGGTATCTGCAAGCCTGAAGAAGGAAGCAATTGAGCTTCCCCAAGTCACACAGGGCTGACTTGGAAGCCCTTTGTAACGTTTGATGATTTGGCAGTGTTTGCACCATAGGAGTCAGTGTCAGTACTGCTTATGACCTTTTTGGGAGGCTTAAGGATGTCATTGATGAAATCAAACCACAGGGTTTGATTGCAATGCCTTATTGTTATGTTACCTAAGAAAAGTCCAGCATGATCCCTGCTCTCCACGCAGAGGGGAAAATTCCTTTCTAGTGATTTTGCCCAGCAAAAGACAGTCCTTGAGCTCTCACAGAGATTTCTTTGTGTCCAACTGACTCACCCAAGGGAGAAATCCTATGATGTTGTTTCCTTGGTGGTGGATGCCATAACTTGGCAAATATCCATTCTTCAGGCTTAATCCACCAGACACTTGAATTGGCAGGAACAAAAATAAGTTCAGGTTCTTTTGCATAATATAGATGTGACATAACCAACAATCAGTTCGATCAGTTATTGTAGTTAGGGTTTGGAAGACTGGTTCAAAGGAATGCCAAGCCTATGCCTGATTTGTTGAAAAATAATGAGAGCTAAAAGATGAAGACAGTTTTAAAAAAGGTCATTGTGGCAGATCAGAGGGAGAACAAGTTAGATTGAGACAGTCTCCAGTCAGTTTTTTTAAATAGGCCATCAACAGATAGAGGACAGTAGCTGTCAACAAAAAGGAGGTTTTTGTTTTGTTTTGTTTGTTTTAAGGAAGAGTAGTAGGCAGCCATAGAAGGGGGAAAAGATAGGTGGAAGCTGAATTTCCTTATCCCTGGTCTTGGGAAAAGTTGTCTAATTTTAAACAAATACCCTCTGCTTCTGGGTTTTGAGAATTAGCCCTGGAAATCCTTATTTTAAGGTCACCTGTAGGAGTGATTTTTCTATTTGTCTTGGGAGGGCTGATCAGAATCTTGGATCTAGCTTTCTGGAAAGATTTTTCTTTTATTTTGATAGCACTGTAGGCAGTCAGCAGTACTTAATAAGGGCCTTCCCTTATGAACATGTGTATATACATAATCTGTTTAAAGAGGTTAGCAAAGCCTGTTAGTTGGAGACAGGATTTTTTCACCTGTTGTTGATATACTCCAAGTGTATTAGTTAGTAGCTGTACACACCCAGTTGTAGCATCAAATTGTTCCCCTAAGTCCCCGTAGTGTTTATTCAACCTAGGATGGAAGGTTTAGAGATGCCAACAGCATACGGTGGCCAAACACTATTTCAAAAGGAGTAAATTCATGTCATCTTTTTGGAGTATTTTGAATTTTTATAAAGACTAGAAGTAATGCTTCAGGCCATTTAAGCCCAGTTTCTTGAAAGACTTTTCCTAAAGTCCATGTAATGTCTAGATCTTTACATTCCATTTTGCCCTGATGATTGGGGATGGCGTGCGGTATGAAATTTTAATGAGTATCCCAGAGTTCTTGCAAGCAAGTGGTTTATCTCTCCTGTAAAATGAGTTCCATGATCTCACTCAACCCATAAAAGCAAGGAATAATCTCAGTTACTAATTTCTTCATCACTGTTGTGGTGTCAGCATGTCTAGTAGCTAGCATTCAATGCATTCACAAAACATACAGACAATAACCAAACGGTGAGACAGGCTAAAGCTGTAGGTCTATGAAATCATCTGGAGTGCTGCAAGGGGAGGACTTCCTCAGGAATGTTAGTCCCTTCCAGAGATCTGGTGAGAATTACAAGTAATGAACCAGGAAATAAAATTTGGTCAGACATTTTGTATATCCCAGAGCAAAACCAATGAACTTTTAGTTCCTTAAATATCCTCATCTGCACACGTGTTTCATCTGATGGGAAGTAAGTGCATGCCAAAAAGTTCAAAGAAGGGACCATAGGAAGTCCATTCTGCCCAGTTTATAATTTGTGTCCTGATTGTTTGGCACCCTTTTGTATCTGTTTATCTTTTTCATTTTGGGGGCACTTGTCTGACGATCAATAATATCATCCAAGGGTAAAGGCAAGTCTATACATTGGATGGAAAAAAGATAAGGGGATCTGTTTCAGGCTGCATAGTCAGCAGCCTTGTCTGCCCTATCCTTTCCTAAAGACATAGTATCAATCTCCTTAATGTGAACAGGACAATGAATGGTAGCCATTTTAGTAGGAAGATAAGTAGCCTGTCATAAGGCAGAAATTTTATGTCCATTGTCAATAAGAAGACCAGCAGAGGTTAGGAATCCATGGGATTTCCATGTTGTGCCAATAATACGACCGGTCCAAAAACCTATCTGAAATCAGTGTGAATAGTTGCAGTTTTTCCTTCTGCTGGTGTGAACAACCTTCAGTCTTTCAGCGGCGTAGTTTATGAGACAGGGTTGGGGTCAGGGGTGGAGTGGTGGGGCTGGGCTGTGGTTGCTATAATTTAGAGAAATAAAAGGCAAAAGACCAGTAGGACAAGGACTGGGACAGGGACCAGACTACACTAAAAAGAAACATCTAATTTGACAAACGAGGGACCACCTATTCTTCTTTGAGTGGTAGATCACATAATCAGAAAACCGTATGTAAAAGGACCTCCTAATTTTGTTGTGTGCTGTTTTATGAATAGCAATAATCAGGCTGGGCTTGGTGGCTCAACCGGTAATCCCAGCACTTTGGGAGGCCCAGATGAGTGGATTGCCTGAGCCTGTGGGTTCGAGACCCACCCGGGCAACTTGGCAAGACCTCATCTCTACAATAAATCCAAAATTAGCTGGGGGTGGTAGCGTGCGCCTGTAGTTCCGACTACTTGGAAGGTTGAGGTGGAAGTGTCGCCAGAGCCCAGCAGGTTGAGGCTGAGGTGGCCGGGAGCATGCCACTGCACTCCAGTCTGGGTGACAGAGTGAGACTCTAACTCAAAAAAAAAAAAACAAGAAAAAAAGACTTCATTTTTATTACTAGTATAAAAAGTTAGAGTGAAAACTAAATCTATCATTCACTTTTATTTGTTAATTGTGGCAAAAGACACATAACATTTGCCATCCTAACCATAGTTAAGTGTAGAGTTTTTAAAATCTAGAGTAATGTAAAGTTTATATTGTAATTTTAGTGAAACATATAACTTAAAATTATTCATCTTGGATTCACCTTTTTTTTTAAGTGAGATTGTGTAATATGACTTTACTCACATTACATACTTTTTGTTTTTTGTTTTTGTTTTTGAGTTGGAGTCTCACCCTGTTGCTCATGGCCACTGTAACCTCGGCCTACTGGGCTCAGGTGATCCTTCTGCCTCAATCTTCCAAGTAATTGAAACCACAGGCACATGCCACCATGCCCTGCTAATTTTTTAATTTATTGTAGAGACAGGGTCTTGCCAAGTTGCCCAGTCTGGTCTCCAACCCCTGGACTCAGGCAATCCTCTTGCCTCTGGCTCCCAAAGTGCTGAAATTATAGGCATGAGCCACCGTGCCTGGCCACATCACATACTTTTGGGACTGATATCTGGTTTCTGGTGCTTGAGTTGCTCTTCATAAATGAGATATAGGATGGAAAATAATGGCTACCTGAGAAGTTGGGTCTTCTTAGTGATACCACATAGTAACCTTTGCTATGAGTACATGCAAAGACCTTTATTCTGGTGATATTCCTCATTCTTTGAGAGAAGAAAAGAGAATTGTTGTAGTCATTCAAACAGAAACTGAACCAACTGGAAAGATGTTGAAGAGCCAGAAACCACAAGGCAAATGCAATCCAACAGAGATGGTCAAATGCTATTTGGCTCCTTGGTTGAAAAACATAGTTTTAGGGAGAAGATTTTATACAGGTTCTTCAGCATGTTTTTCAAATTTTTATTCTTTATTCCCTACCCTTCCCTCTCTATCTGAAACCTTTTTTAAGACATTTTTTCCTAACTGCCCCTCCCCCAAGAAATTTTAATACCACGGATATACTGTATTTCTGTTTATGTACTATACGAACTATACATATCTGTGCTTCATATATAAGAAGAGTAAGAGTTTTTGCCCTCAAGAACCAATTTTCATTCTCTTGGGATGATGTTCCCTCATTCAGAACGCTTGTTCCATAGGTACATACACCTCCAACGTGAACATGGCAATAGCTCAGGATCAACAGAATAGCATTACATACTCTTTCAGAGTTCTGGTTCCAGCATATAGTGGAAACACTGATTTCACTCTGGAAAAGCTAACCTCTGGAATCCTAATACTGAGAGACAGAATATGCATAGAGATGGTGGTCACACCATATCTGATCGTTGAACTCTGACCTACAACCTCTATGAAACATGCCCAGAATGGTCAGGACTTGGCTAGGACTGTCAGCATCCCTTTTTTTTTTGTAATCTATTTTTATTTTTACCTTTTTTTCCCTTTGCTTCCAACTCAAGACCAACCAGAAAAAGATTTCTATGCTCCCCATACCAATCTTGTAAGACCTGATTCTAGTTAGCCTACCTCTTGTTTCTTATGTCAACAGGCTGTGATCAGAACATACCTGAAGCCCCTCCTGTTGTCACTATAAAACTTTCCCACTCCCCTGCCTGCCTTCAAGTTTCTACCATATGCCAAGTGATGACGACTGACTTCCCGGCTATGGTAAACTCTGAAAAGATAGCCTTGTTTATTCTCATTTAGGTGGTCTTCATTTAGTTCTACAATGCAGAATGGGGACACAGCATGAAAGATCTTACACATTTTAAGACACCATTAATAATTTTCTCAGTTCTCCACGCTAGTGTTTCATCAGCAAGCATGTCTCATGCATCAGTCTGTGTTGTCTTCAACCATCCCAAAATAATTTAGATGACGTGTTTCTGCTATTTGACTACAGTAGTTATAATATTCAAAGATGCCTGAAAATGCAAGAAGTCTTCCCAAAAATGTCTTACACATTAAACGCCTATTGACACTTGTTTTGTGAACTTTACTTTCTTTGATGGGGCCCAGAATAAACATTCATGATCGAATGTCTACTTTTTGAGGATTTCATTAGAAATGTTTGTCTCTTTATATTTGAGACTTTTTGTCTCATCCACCAGAGTACTGACATTAATATATTGGCATATAAACTAAAAGTGATCTCAGGAGAAGCTGAAGGATGAGTCATACTTATTAAGAAGCTACCATGTCAGGCAGTTTAACCTGGGAATATCAGGTTAAACAAGTCAGGCACATCTCCAGGATCACAGAGTTTACAAACCAGTTTACGGTTGTTAATCTATCCAAGCTTGCTGACAAAACAACACAAGTCCAAGTCTCAGAAAATTAGACTTTACTGGCTCTCCATAAACATTTTTTGGGGGAAGCAGAGGGAGGAGATTAGAATTCCTCACATTTATCATAAAGAGGTCACATTTATCAAATGGGCTATTGACCTAGATGTTCAGAGTGTAGTGGTGCTCTTGCCTCCGTCCCATAAGTTCCATTCCTCCTGTTTCCCTCCCAGGTCTTGCCATCTCTTTTTAAATGTCTCTTCGGCAGCAGACAGCAGACACTCTCTCTGCTGTCCTGCCTGCTGTGCCTTTCACAATGTATCTTTCCTTTAATAGATCTACCTTTTTTAATTAAAAAAAATAAAAAAAGAAATGTCTCTTCTACATCATATTCCCGTCTATATTATTTCCTTCCAACATGCCCCTTTAGGCAAAAGCCCAACCTCTTCCTCCCTTTCTCTACTATCAAATCTCATCATTTCTATTTTATTTTATGTTTTTAGATTCCACATATAAATAAAATCATGCAATATAGAGAGTTAGCAAATAAAACTGGTTACCAAGGTCAGGGTGGGGAGAAAATGGGGAAATGTAGGTCAAAGAAAACAAAGTAGCAAATGTAGGATGTATAAAAGATAGAATCTACAACAAGAGGACTATTGTCAAGAATAATGTATTGTATTCGGGATTTTTGCTAAATAAGTAGATTATAGCTGTTTTGGTCACGGGGGAAGGGAGTAACTATGTAAGATGATGAATGTGTTCATCTATTCCACTTTAGTATCCATTTTACAATGTATATGTATCCTGTATCATGTTGTGTATCTTAAATATACACAATAAAATTTATTTTCTTTTTTTATTACAGAAGAAAAACTCCATCCATTCAGATAAAAAGACTTGATTAGAAGTTAATAAGATTAATGTATGAATTTTATCAGGACTTTTGAGGCTGGGAGGCCCTTCCTGATTCTTAAAAGTTGTGCCAAATATACCCTGTGTGTTCCTCCTTTGCTGCCCTGAGCGTTATTTTTGTCATTTTATTTAAATGAGCTGTTGACTTCCTATCTACTTCTTTTACCTTGCTTTGAGTGTGGCAGCCATGCCTTATGAATGTTTGTGTTTTTAGAAACTATACCAGTGCTGGGCTGGAGTAAACTCAGCGATGTGTCAAACCTGGAAACTCTGAGACGACTGAGCCACTCATCAGGCCATCTGGAAGGCAGCAGGGAGAAAAGAACGAAAACTTTACAGTCAGACAAGCCTGGGTCTGCCACCCAATTATCATATGCCCTTGGCTTTAAAAAAAAAAAAACAACTTTCTTCCCAGAATAGTAGAGACTTAATGAAGTAATAAACGAGTCATCTCAGCTACTCTCAAGTCTTCAAGTATATCACTGTGCTGATGATTTCTCCATGTATCTCTCTAGTTGGGTTCTCTTCTGGAACCTGAGTCTCCTGGAAATCCCCAACTGCATAACACAGAGGACTATCAAATGCAATTTAGCTTGAGTCAGTTAATCATTGCCAGACTTCCCTGCCCACCTACACACACACACACACACACACACACACACACACACACACACACACTTTATTCTTTCTCTGTCATGATGTCCTTCAGTGAGAGTTATCACCTGCCACATTGCCCAAGCCAGAAACCCAAGAATCCAAGAATCCTCCCTGATGCCTGCTCACTTCGTACCTCCCACACAGATCCCTTTAATCTTTCCTTTGCCCAGAACCCACCCTGCTCACTCCACCTTTGCTCAGGCCTTTGTCTCGTCCTGTGAGTGGCTTCTTGTCCTGTCATTTCTCTCCAAGGCCTCTGTTACTTTAAACTAGTGACTTTCCTTACTGCAGGAACAAGTGCAAATCCCTTATCCTGTTCTGGTCTCTGCTTAGCCTTTCTTCTCATGGCGCCTCCCCAACCTCCCACCACCCCCACACTAAGCCACATGCATTTCTAAGAATTGAAATGCAATCTCTCTTTGGCTCTTTCTTTTGCTTTTGAATCTTTAAACGCAATATTTCCTCTGCCTAGAATTTCATTCCCTTTATTTTCCATTTGCTTAGGTCCTAGCCAACCTTCAGGACTCCAGTGCCATATCATCAAGAAAGGTTTGCCTGCCACCTGTCCTGGCCAGGCACTTTGTCTCTGTGCTCCCCGAAAGCCATGTGCCTTATGTCTTTTTAACAAAACACTCATCACTCTGTAATGTAATTGTCTTATCTAATAATAGCGAAGATTCATGGACTTCATGTCCTGTGCTAGACATTATTCTAAGCTTTTTATTTATACAAGCTCATTTAATGCTCATAACATTCCTTTACAGTAGGTACCATTGTCATTCTTACTCTGCAGATGAAGAAATTGAGGTGCAGAGAAGTAAATCATCTTCCCAGTATTACACAGCAAGCATTTGAACCTGGGAGGTCTGACTCCAGAGCCCATATATTTATCTACTATAATCCAATGATCTTCAAGGATTTTTGTATGTGTTGTTCACTCGTGTACTCCCAGAGCCTGAAATAATGTCTGGCACATAATAGCTGCTTATTAAGTGTTACAGACTCACTGAGTGAATACATTTGCTTCTTTTATCCTATCGGGCAGGGATAAGGTTTTATTTGATGTATTCCCAAAAGATGGCCTGGCACCTTGCATAGAATAAACTTGTGAAACCTGTCTCTCTGCATAGGTTCGTTGCCATTCGGGAGTTCTAAGATTCCATTTTGCTTTTGTGCTCTTCTGAGACCTTGCATTCACCCTGCCACACCATAACACACGCTGCATGTCAGTTTTCAGCGTGTAGAAAGAAATTTGCTCGGCTGCTGCTTGACAGCTGGAAAAACAGAGCTCCACCTGAACTAAACAATTTTGTATCTCAAAAAAGCAGAGAGGAAAGTCTCCTGCTTCACATGGGTATGTGTGGGTGGAAGGCTGAATCATCAAGTTCTTTGGGTTCTTTGGAAAAAGATAACTCAAAGGAATATTACACAACATGGAGAAATAGGAGGAAAATAAGCAGAGACCCAAAAATGATACAAGTGCTGAAAACTATGACCCACCCAGCTAAAAATATATTGCAATCAAGTGTGGAGAGGAGGAGACTGGGGGTCAGCATTCCAGTGGTCTGAAGGGTTGTGCACAAACCGGCTTTGGTCTGAAGGATGGTGAGCAGATGGTCACCAGCCTCACAGAGGAGAGGCACATGGAATAGGCCCAGAGGCCTTCTGAGGATCATGGACAGGAGAGAGAGGACAACTTTACTAGGAACAAGACAGCCTGAGCTTCAGCAAAGCTTCATGAAAAAGTGTCTTCAGTTCCACAAGACTCAGGCAGAGGTGAGGGAGTACACAAGTAATGATGGTAAATCCTGAGTGGTAGGTGTTGAGTGCATTTTCTTTTCTAAATGAGCACTTAAAATTCCCAGTAGATTTAAAAAATATGTTGCAGACTTTCTCTAGAAACTGAAAACTTTGGGTGGGAGGGCTGATTTAGACTTTCACGGTCATACAAACAAACAATTCACATGCTCTGCTCTCTGGCTTCTCTAGTAACCAACATTTGAGGAACAAGTTGGGGTAGTAGACAGAACATGGATTTGAGAACCCCACTGCTCTATAACCTAGGCAAGTCGCTTATTTAGACTATGCCTCAATGCCTTGTTTGAGCAGCACTTTGCAAGTAGTAAAGATGTAAAGAAGCCATCTAAAACACTACCTAAAGGGCACTTGGTAAGCTCAATGAACAGGGATGACATTGTCATTAGCATTATTTTCCATTAGCATTATTTTCTTAATTTCTGAGCTATTGCCATAGCCTTGAAAATAGATTAAAGCAGATCCCCAAGTCAGAAGAGTTTTTGATTAGAATGAAGGACCTAAATTGGTTTTCCAGATGGACTCACTTGTTACAAGGGGATTGTGAGAAGTATTTATTCAACAGTTTGTTCCACAGCCGGTGTTTGGGCTATTGGGAAGAAGGTGCTATATAAGTGTATTGTAATAACGAATGCCCTTAGGGAGGAGGAGAATAGTGTAAGGAGATGTGTTCTCTAGTTCTTTCATGTATATTCATATTTTCTGTCCAAGAAGAACATATATACTCTATGGGCAAGGACCATCTCTTCTGATTTGTATTTATAAACTTTCTTTTTCTTTCTCGGGATTTTCAAGAACTAAGAATGCACATATGGATAGAACAAATCTAGAAATTCAAGCTACTTGTATTGCTAAACAAGTATAGAGAGTTTCATATAAATGAAATGTATAAGAGGTATAAATGGCAAGAGTTTCTACTGAATGATTTTATATTTTGTATTGATTTTGGTATTCTAGCTATAGTGGCAAAATACGGCATCCCTTAGCCCCTCAGAGTCCTCTCCCCTCAGCAGATCTAACCTCCTTCCTGGATCTCAGAGGTGCAAGGAACCAACCTCTGTACCAGCATCTCTGTCTTTGAGGTCCTGCTGCCTGTCCTCTCCAGGCCTTCCAGCTGCTTTGAGAGACAAATGAACAAGGTATTTTCACTTTTGAGTGGGGTGAAATAAAACCACCAGGACAAACCAGGTTCTCAGATTAAAGTCCATGGATCTTCCTGTTTTCTCAAAAAGATCATGGTGGTTTTTTAAAAATACTCTATTGAAAGCATTGCTGGTAGACAATTTTCAGTAGCTTTCTCCTCTATATTATTTTGAAAGGCATTGATTAGTAAATGGGTCATTTATGTTTAACACTTGCCCTTCAGAATTCTATTCAAATAGGATTTTAATGTAAAGCAAACCAGTCTCCATTATTTTAGTGAAAATCATAAACTTAAACATATACACAATAATATTTTTGGAGTTCTTGACACCCCTATGTCAAGTTTATTCTTATGGACTGGTGAGCTACTTTTATAAGTGTTTAATGGGATATATGCTATATGAATGTTACTTGCTTTAAGTATTTTACTTAATGATAGGGTGGCTACTGTTAGGTTCACCTGATAATGGAAAAGAGTAAAACAAATTATACATGTAAACATTAGACTTGAACCATATAAAATTCCTGATCCTTGACCATTTTAACCCACAAAAATAAAAATTTAATATAAAAATAAAACTGAGTATGTCTAGGGTTTATTCATAAGACAATATTCTATATTATATCAAATGTAAAATTGATCTTGAAATAGTCACATAGTACACTTAAGAAAATAAATTCAAGCCGGGCTCGGTGGCTCAGCCTGTAATCCCACGCCTTTGGGAGGCTGAGGTGAGTGGATTGCCTGAGCCCGCGGGTTCGAGACCCACCTGGGCAAGCAAGACCTCATCTCTACAATAAATCAAAAAATTAGCCG
>CAUYQG010226810.1:0-63459 GCA_963574415.1 Tarsius wallacei
CACCACAGTGTCGACCTGCTGGACTCAGGCGATCCTTCTGCCTTCCAAGTAGCCAGAACTACAGGTATGCACTCCATGCCCAGCTAATTTTTGATTTATTGAGAGATGAGGTCTCACCAAGTTGCCCTGGCTGGTCTCGAACCCAAAGTGCTGGGTTTATAGGCTGAGCCATTGATCCCAGCCTACTTTTTAACTTTTTGTGGAGATGTGGTTTTACTATGTTGCCCAGTCTTGTCTTGAATTCCTGGTCTCAAACATTCCTCCCATTGTGGCCTTCCAGAGTGGTGGGATTACAGGCATGTGCCATCATGCCCGGCTATTTCTGTTATTATTCTTTGAATAAGATTTCTACCACTTGGAGTTGCTCAACTCCCTATTTAACACCAGTAATTCGTAGATCTGGTCTTTTGAACTAATTTTATATGTTTTATAGGTAATCTTTGTTTCTTTTTATCCTGTTTTCTTCTAGGACTGTGTATTTTCAAATAGCTTGTCTTTGAGCTCCCTAATTATTTCTCTGCTTGATGTGTTATGCTTTTGAGAGCCTCCAGTGGATTTTTCAGTTCAGCAAATACATTTCTCAGTTTCAAGATTTCTGTTTGACTTTGTATTTTATTCTCTAAATCTCTTTGTTAAATTTCTCTGATAAATTTTTTAATTGCTTTTCTTTGATATCTGGGAGAGCACTGAGTTTTCTTAAAACTACTATTTTTGAATTCTTGGTCAGAGAACTCACATATCGGCATCTCATTAGGGTCCGGCACTGGTTCCTTGCTTCATCTGTTTGAGGGGGTCAAGTTTCCTGGTTTGCTGTGGTTTCCTGTGGATATATTTCTATTTCTTTGTATTTGAAGCTTAGTTAGTTCTTCCTGTCTTCTCTGTTTTGTATTTTATTGGATATGCTTACTTAGAGATTCTTTTTCTGTAATTTACCTGTGGTTTTGCTAGGTTGCTGTCTCCTTTTCAGTACTAGGTGGTACCTTAAATCCAGGTTTACTTCAGCTCTTATAAACAGTCAGAGTGCCCCCATCCCAAATGGGAGAGGATATCCCCACAATGTGGGGAGGCTGGTTAGGGGTTCATGGCCAGGGGACCTGTGGAATGAAGCTTTTATAGCGTGGTACTGCTGAACAGCCACTCTGATCTTGTGTCTTCTTTAGCCAAGTTACAGAGCAGAGTCACCTCGTCCCTTTATTTCTGGCTGTCCTTAGAGATTTGTCTGCCTTCAAGTACTTCTGATCTTCCTATGGCTTGAGGCAGGGACAAGTCTCCTGCCAGGGAGCCAAGATGTTGGGGATGCTGATTGTCAATCCTGATCTCACCTTTTTCAGTGTAGAAACTGTGAGTCAGGGAGAAATTTTCTGCATTCTTGGTGCTACAAGTTTGAGTCTCTTACCATTTGCTTAGATTTTTTCGTTTCTCCTTGACTCTGGGAGTTATCTCACCCTCATATTTGAGTTCTGGGATACAGCTGGTGATGCACAACTTGGTGCTATATACATGTTTTTGTTTCTGGTTTTCTTTTTCTTTTCTTTTCTTTCTTTTTTTTTTAGTCAGGGTCTCACTCCATTGCCCAGGCTGTAGTGCAGTGGCATGATCACGGCTCACCATAGCCTTGACCTCCTGGCCTCAGGTTGTCCTCCTGCGTCAACTTCCTGAGTAGCTGGAACTACAGGTGTATACCACCACACCTGATTTTTTTTTAGAGATGAGCTCTCACTGTGTTGCATAGGCAGCTCTCAAGCTCCTGGACTCAAATGATCCTCCTGCCTCAGCTTTCCAAAGTTCTAGGACTACAGGCATGAGCCTCTGTGCCTGGCCTGTTTCTGGTTTTTTTCTGGGGGATTGGGAGTGAAGCTAGCTTGCTTCTGTGCCACCATTCTGGAACCAGAAGTCCTCTGTAACCTTCTTTATCCGATTAAAAAAGTTTCTTTTTTCGGTTTTCCAAATTAAAAAACATAATAATTATAAATGGGGCTGGGTGTAGTGGCTCACATCCGTAATCCCAGCACTTTGGGAGGCAGAGGCGAGAGGATTGCCTGCTCAGGGGTGTGAGACCAGCCTGGGCAACTTGACAAGACCTTATCTCTACAATAAAATAAAAAATTAGCTGGGCACGGTGGTACATGCCTATAGTTCCAACTACTTGTGGGGCTGAGGCAGAAGGATTGCTTGAGCCCAGCTGATCAAGGATGCAGTGACTGTGAGTGTGCCATTGCACTGCAGCCTGGGCAAGAGAATGAGACTCTGGCTCCAAAAAAAAAAAAAGTTATAAATGGATGTTGGATTTTTATCAAATACTTTTTCTGTACTTACTGACAAGAGTATATGATTTTTCTCCTTTATTCTGTTGCGTATTGAATTACATTCATTAAACCAACTATACACTTCTGCAATAAATATAACCAGGCTCTATATTCCCAATTTTGTCACCCTTGTCCCATGAGTGTTATAAATACTACTTAACCTTCAACCTTTTAGCCACTTTTTTCTTGAATCAGCAAATATCTTCTTGGAAAAGGCTCATCCCTCTGGTTTTCTGAATGTTTTTCGTTTTTGTTCTGATATTTGCTCACTCTTTTGTTAGCTTT
Organism: Tarsius wallacei; assembly: GCA_963574415.1. Classification (NCBI taxonomy): domain Eukaryota; kingdom Metazoa; phylum Chordata; class Mammalia; order Primates; family Tarsiidae; genus Tarsius; species Tarsius wallacei. Next base: position 2,592 of record CAUYQG010226810.1, read on the forward strand.
ATAGGCTCTTTAAACAGATATCATTTATATGTAATCCCTTTATTCTGGTTGTTCTTAGCCAGAAGTTGATGGTCCATTGTCAATCAACCATGAACTTTTTTGAACAATTATATTACCAGCATGGTGTGTGTATGTTCAGAAGTTGAATGTCTCACTTCCAGATATTTCCGAAATCATTATAGTTACAGTCATCCCTGATAGTAGATGGCAGATTTTTAAAAATAACACTTGGCAAAACAAAAAACTAGCAAACCTGTCTGAAACCATCAAAACGATTTTGAACTTTTGTTGGTCCGTGAAGTTTAAAATTCTGAGAGCCTCTAGTTTAGGGTTCCAGTTTCTCCACTTCTTTGACAACACTTGTTATTTTCTGCCTTTAAAAACGACAATAATTATTATAGTTATCCTAGTAGGTATGAAGTGGTATTTCATTGTGGTCAAATGTTTTACTTTTTATTTTATTTTATTTTATTTGTTTTTAATTCTGAGTCTACTCAGTCATCTATTTTTTTTTTTTTTTTTGAGTTGGGGGTCTCACTCTGTTTTTTTTTGAATTGGGGGGGTCTCACTCTGTTGCCCAGGCTGGTATGATCACAGCTCATCATAGCCTCAAACTTATAAGATCAGGTGGTCCTTCTTCCTCAGCCTCCACGCCTGGCTTTTTTTTTTGTTTGTTTAATTGTTTTATAGAGACAAAGTCTCACTATGTTGCTAACTCCTGTGCTCAAGCAAACCTCCTGCCTCAGCCTCCCAAAGTGCTGGGATTACAACCATGAGCCACGTGCCTGGTCTTCATCTATTTTTTTCACAACTTATTTCTGATTGTCACAGGTGGGGAAAGATGAGAAACCACTCTAGTTATGCCAACAATAATGATGCTATTTAGCTCTTAGTCACTGGTTAATGCTTAGTAATACTTTTATTCAAACCAGGGTCTTTGGAGAATCATAGACCTCTGCATCTTGATCCTTCAACTTAAATCTTTTTGGGGAATTTGCTTAACTTTTTAAGATTGTTTCCTCATTTGTAAAACTGCCAACTTTACTTACTGTGATTTTGTGTATATGTATTTATATTTCTTCTGTGCCTGACACATAATAGGTGTTCAGTAAATGCTGATACGCTGTTGTTACCTACCCTTTACTTTAGTAGATTGTGTCATTTTCTCAGCTATTTGCCTCTTCCCCTATAAAAGAATTCTACATCCATGCTCATTGCCAGGTGACTGACTCAAAGTACCACCCTTCAGATAGAGTATACTTTTCAACTCTCTTGTCAGTCTTGGCCATATAACTTGCTTAGGTTGATGAAATTTGAGCAAGATATCACATATCCCCCATTTGAGCAGGATTTTCAAATGCAACCGTTTGGTTTGGCTTGACTATTTTCTCCTGCCTTCCACCTTGAGAATATGGACTACTTCTTTAGTCTGGAACCCAGAAAGACAAGTGAAACATAGACTAGCTGCGAGCAGCAGATGACTCACAGCTCTTATGTAATAGCAGTGAGAAATAAATTGTTATTCACCAGCATTATACAGCATAATGTAATGAACTACATTTTCTTCTTGAAAATTTGTTATTTGATATAGCATGCTCTTTGTAGTTTTTCTGTTTTTGTGACTAATCTTTTTGTTTTCTTCATTGGCTTGCTTGCTTCTTTCTATGAGAAAGGCAGACAGTCTCCAAGGTTCTGTTCTCGAGCTTCCCTCTCTCTCTACGTCTTTCCCTTGCCAACATCATTCATGTCTACAGTTTTAATTACCTCATCTGTGCAGAGCCACATGTCTTGTGCTGATCCGATTTTGAACTCCAGGGATGCATTTGCCAGTTCTTATTCTTTGAATATTTTCTAAGGGCACTTGAAACTCACCTTGGCTAAAATGTAACTCAGAATTTCCTTCTTACCTCTCAGGTAATGGCATCATCTTTCTAGTGACTCCTGAGAAGATCTTTGGAGTCATCTTTTCCATTTTCCCCATACCTGTTTTGTCTTTGCAGTACTAGCTTTTCTCTCTTTCATATTTTTTGTTATTCCTATCACTGCCCCATTTTCAAATGTTATCTTAGTCATTTAATATTCTTAACTGGACTTATGTGTTGAATATTTTAAACTGCATTTCTTTTTTTTTATTATAAAGTAATATATACCAACTGTTTAAAATGGAAGCATCATTCATAGTGATACTGAGACTGGAAGGATAAACCACTTTTGTTAGTTCTGTAATGAGTAAGTCCTGCAGTCATATTAAAGCCAACGTATTGGTACAACTAATTTGGGAAAATTTTGAACAGTATCATCTAAAACTAAACATACACATACCATATGACCCAGCAATTTTTCTTCTAGATATATACCTAATAAAAATGTGTCCATAAGCTCACCAAAGGCCTTGTAAACTAATGTTTATGGTGGCATTGTTTGTAATAGCCATAAAGGATACTCCCCGAAACACCCATTGAGAGTAGATTGGATGAGTATGTTCACACAGTGGAATTCCATACAGCAGTGAGAACTAATAACCTATAGGTACAATCTACAGTGTAGCTGGATCTCACAAAAATAAGTTGAGTAAAAGAAGCTAGATAGAGTGCATACGGTATGATTTCGTTCACATAAGTTACAAAAATGGACAGAACAAATCTGTGCTGTTAGAAATCAGGATAGTGGTTACCCTTGGGGAAACGAAAGGGAACACAAAGGGCACTTTTTTGGTGCTGGTAGTTTTATTGTTTCTTGATCTAGGTGCTGGACACCTAGTGTGTTCATCTTGTTAACATTATTAATTGAGCTGTACATTTATGATCTTATACTTCACTGTCTGTGTATTATACCTCATAAAAAAGTACAAATAAAAATAAGAAAGAGGATCCTGACTTTAATTTAAACACTCATGGTTTTGTTACTACACTAGGAACTATGAGATGTGGATTCTAGTCCTGGCAATTTCATTTTCATCTACCAGCTCTGGGTAGCCTCTATATTCATGCCTCTATATTCATTCATATTCATTCACTCACTCTCTCTCTCTCTCTTAGCTTCTTAAGAAATACTTGTTTTCTTTTCCCTGTTGTTATAATGGAGAAATGGAACCCATCTGTGTTGTAGTCAGAATCAAAGCTGGTAAAAAAAACAAAACAAAACAAAAAAAACACCAAATACTTCTTTTTACTTTCTCATTACATGTCAGCTAAATATCTAAAACTCATTTATTCAAATATTTGTTGAATGTTTGCAATGGATTGGATATTTTTCTAGGTATTGAGTATATTAGTAGTAAGCAAGACATACATGATCCTACCCTTATATAACTTACATTGTGTTTCAGCCTCCGCTCCATCCCCAAAGCTGTCCATGTCCGAATCACCAGAACCTGTAAATATGTTGTTTCATGGGAAGGGGAAATTAAGGTTGCAGATAATCAGTTGGCCTCTAGATAGGAGGATTGTTATGGATTATCTTCGGGTCTGCATAATCATTAGGGTTTTTATAAGTGAAAGAGGGCATTGGAAATGTCAATGTCAGAGTAACGTGATGTGAGGAAGACTTGACTGGTCATTGCTGGGTTTGAACATGGATCAGGGCCATGAACTAAGGAATGTGGCTGGTCTCTAGAGGCTGGAAAATGCAGAGGGAAATCAACCCTGCCAACTGCTTGATTTTAGCCTGGTGAGACCTGTCCTGGACTTCTGACCCCCAGAACTCTAAACTAATAAAATTGTATTATTTTAAGCCACCAAGTTTGTGGCAATTTGGTGTAGCCCCAGCAGGAAATGAATACATGATTTACCAGACTTTTTATGAATTAGTCCATGTTTTCCTTTCTAATCTCATCTTGGTCCACTTTCTGCCTTGTTCAGTGTGTTCTAACCTCACTGGTCTTTCTTCAGGTCCTCGAAGGTGCCATACTCTTTCATGTCTTTGAGTCTTGGCTGGAATATTCTCAGAATTCCAGTCATCTGCCAGATCTCATTAGAGAGATCCTCTTATCCCCTAATCGAAATCATATCATTAGTTTAGCACTTCTACAGGACATTTGTCCCAACAATTTCTTTCTGTTTTTAATTGTTAGTCATTATATCCCAAACAGGGTATCTAGCAGTATACTGAGTAGGTACACAATAAATATTTGTTGAACAGTTGCCTTTTACTGAAAGTGTACTACTGCTAGGCACTGCGCTAAACCCTTTATATACATCATCTTATTTTACTTCTTACAAGAAAGCTATATAGTAGGTATTATTGTCTTCATTTTATAAAATAGAAAACTTTATGCTTATAAGTAATAGAACTGAGCTTAGCTCTTGATCTAACTTCAGTGCCTGTCCTCTTAACTGCCTTATACCATAAAACTCTTCAAGACGTTTGTAATCTTCTGAGAGCTATATAACTCTAGGACAAGTTTTAAACAACTTTTAGTTTATTTGGTAAAGTTTGTCTTTGGTATTATCTTAGTCAACTCAGGCTGCTATAACACAATACCATAGACTTATATTGGTGGCTTCAACAAGATACATTTATTTCTCACAGTTATGCAGAATGGAAAGTCTGAGATGAAGGTGCTAGCTGATTTGGTTTCTGGTGAGTGCTCTCTTCCTGGCTTGCAGATGGCAGCCTTCTTGCTGTGTCATCACATGGCTGGGAGAAAGAGGAAGACAGTGAGTGCAAGTGAGCACATGAGCTCTGGTGTCTGTCTTTCTCCTCCTCTTCCTTCTTCTTGCACAAGCCCTGGACTTAGGACCCAGCCTTTGGACTCATTTAACCTTTATCATCTCTTCAAAGCCCTGCTTCCATGTACAGACACGTTGGAGGTTACAGCTTCAACATAATTGTGTGGGGGATGCAGTTTAGTCCATAGCAGGTCCTGTGTGTGTGCCGCCTCAGCTGGATCATCATATCCAGGATGAGGAATTAAACGACCTTCATGTCTTAAGGTGCTATTCTAACATGTGGCCGATTTAGGTAGGCTATTTGCCATTATCTTCCTTCTGTTTGATAGCTTATTTATTCCCCATTTAATGTGAGGCCTGTTCCAGCCCTACCTCTCTGCTTTCTGTGTTTCTTCTTCAGTTATCCATTGGCTTTATCAACTGATGTTTGCTGAGAAAAAAATGCCTGTTTTGAGTTGGAAAGATTGAGTCTTAAAAATATTTTCTCACTTCACAAACAAGGAAGTTGATGAAGGCTCAGAGATTTCACTCAGCTAGCAAGTGCAGGGTAGGGATTCAGTTCTAGAATTTTTACCCCAAATTCTGTGCTTCTTTATAGTAGTAGGAGATACAAATGCACGAATTATAACTATAGCACATGGCTGAATATTTATGTGCCTTAAAAGATAAAAAAAAATGTGTGCTATAAGAATTCTGTAGCAGTAGCAAAAAGTCCTGCAGGGATGGAAAAAGCCTGCCTTTACATAGTCAAGCAAGAAGTAATCTTCTGTCCCAGCCTACCTGACCTGTATACTTGTGCCTTACAACATCCCTTTACTCATTCTCACCCCAAAGCACCAGTTACAGTTCCTGGGAGGTAAATGTCCAACAGATGGTGTAATATTGACAAGTGTTATTCATTGAATGTTCTTTGTTCAGTATGTTGCATGAATTATCTCATTTGATGTTTATGATGACTCTCTGACATAGATGATATTATTTCCATCTTACATAAGAGGCTTAGAGATTAGATTTGTGTAAGATCACACAACTAGTAAGTAGCTAAATTAAACTCAAATTTGCTGCTATTAACTACTGTACTACACTGTCTTCTTGTTTTTAGAGAACATTTATTTGGATTACCTCATACTAGTCAGAACTCTTCTGTTGTAAAAAATTGAGGTCTTTTAAGATTTTTTTTAAAAAGAATGCGTTGTTTTATGTAACTAGGAAGAACAGGGGTACAGCCTACTTCGGGTGTAACTAGATCAGGGACTTAATTTTATAATTGCCTTCTCTCTCTTTAAAGTCAACGTCCATTTTGTTTGTTGGACTCATTCTCTCCTATTGCCTATAGCTGCTGACAGCTGTGAGTCATGTTCTTTTGGTTTGTTTAGTTTGTAGCTAGCCTTCTGCCTCTAATTTGGAAAAGGGAATAACTCTGCCATTGCTTTGTCTTTAGTCACATGCCTACCCCTCGGACCAGTCATTGTGAATAGGGGAAATACAGCATTTATTGATTAGCCCAGTTCAAGCAATTTCACTAGAACCACATAGAATAGGAATTCAACTCCTTCTCAAAGGAGAGGGAATGGATGCAAGGAATTGTTTCAAGGAAAATTATATGGGAAATTGTGCAGAAGAAACACCACTACCACCTTTAAGTAGTGACTCCCCCATTAAGTACTCAGCCCCTCCCTCCACAGTCTTTCTATCTGACTTCATGGCTCTGAGGCATGCTTTCTGAACCAGCAGCATCAGCATCATAGTATAGATTTCAAGCATTCCTTATCTTATTACTCTATTGCTATTTCAGTGTATGTGTGTATTTCAGAATTTATTTGGAATGATGCACAATACCTGAGTTATATAACTTACCATGGAACTTTGAATAGGACTTTTTTCCTGATTGAAAAGTAGAGATGTCAGAGAGGAAAGGGATACTTTTGTTTGAAGTGTTTTAAATGTGCAAAGAGAAAATAAGAGGGCAGTTTCAATGTTAGAGTTAATTTTGTCACCAGTGCCTTAATTCACAATGCTAGGATGGCTTCACCATGTTCCCCTCTATTTATAAAGTATAGCTATAGTTTTAGAGTTTGTATTAAAGATAAAATAACTCTATTAACATATCTGTGACCCCAAGTATGTACTGCCACTTCCTCTAATGTAATGATTCTGTTTTTCATTTAAAAAGTAATACATGGGCCAGGCTTATTAGCTCAGCCTATAATTCCAGCACTTTGGGAGGCTGAGGTGAGTGGATTGCCTGAACCCGCGGGTTTGAGACCAGCCCAGGCAACTTGGCGAGACCGTGTCTCTACAATAAATCAAAAATTAGCCGGATGTGGTAGTGTGTGCCTGTAGTTCCAGCTACTTGGAAGGCTGAGGCGGAAGGATCGCTGGAGCCCAGCAGGTCGACACTGGTGTGGCCGTGAGTGTGCCACTGTACTCTATCCTGGGCTGGATGAGACTCCAACTCAAAAAAAAAAAAAAAGTAATACATGGATTTCTATTTTCTGGAAGCTGCAGTAGATGATATACTTTTACCTATCTTTCCCATTAAGTACCTTTAAAAATCCTGAACACTTTATATAAAACAAATATGAAAGGTACCACTGAAAACCCTGAGCACTTTATATAAAACAAACATGAAAGGCTGAGGTGGTAGGATCTCTGTGGCCAGGAGTTCAAAAAGGCTGCAGTAAGCTATGATTGTGCCACTGTTCTCCAACCTGGGCGACAGAACCAGACCCTGACTCTGGAAACAAACAAACATGAGAAGACTCCAAAAAGTAGAGAGAACAACCAGCTAGGGACCTTGGAACCTGAGGAATAACACAGGTGAGTTCCCTGTGTTTTCTCTTTGCTTCATATATCTCAGAGTTGGAGTTGAGAAAGCTGGCAACCTGAAAATGCCGAGAGAAGCAGATAATAATAATAATAATAATGATGATGATAAACAAAAACCTGGTTTCTGTAGCCAGCAGATCAGGAAAGGGACATCCTAGCAAGACAAAAAACTTTTAGACAATGATTATTCTACTCTAGCCAAGGACTCACAAAAAACTGGCCTCACCCACACCCACAGCAGCAAAGACCCAGTAGGGAGCTTGGACTTCACCTCACAAGATTGTGAGGAGGTGTCCTAGCACTTTAGCAGGGGTAGTATCATAGAAGGGCAAGTATCGTGCCCAGACTTTCATCCCTGTCCACTGATAGCAATAGCCCCCAATAGAACGGAAAGGAGAAATAAAAAAAACCCAGGTAGAGTTGGAGAATTCAACACCCCCTCTCAGTAATTGATAGAACAACTAGACAGAAAATCAGCAAGGGTATAGAAGAACTCAGCCACCAACAGGATCTAGTTGACATTCATAAAATACCCCACACATAAACAGCAGAATATGCATTCTATTCAAGTATCCTGGGCCATAAAACAAACCTCAACAAACTTATATACTTATTGAAATCATTCAGAATGTAATAAAACAATCATTCACAATGAAATAAAAGTAAAAGATAACAGAAAAATCTCCAAGCAATTGGAAATAAACAGCATACTTTTAAATAATTCGTAGATCAAAGCGGAAGTTTAAAAAAAAAATAAAAAACAAAACTTTAAACTGATTGATAATGAAACAATATCAAAATATAACTCGGCTGGGTGTGGTGGCTCAGTCCTATAATCCCAGCACTTTGGGAGGCCAAGGTAGGAGAATCGCTTGAGCCCAGGAGTTTGAGACCAGCCTGGGCAACATAGCAAGACCTCATAGCTACAAAAATTAAAAAACAACAACAATAATAATTAGCCAAGTGTGGTGGCACGTGCCTGTAGTCCCAATTTACTTGGGATGCTGAGGCAGGAGGATTACCTGAGCCCAGGAGATCAAGGCTGCAGTGAGCCATAATCATACCATTGCACTCCAGCCTGGGTGACAGAGTGAGACCCCCAACTCAAAAAAGAAAAAGAAAGAAAGAAAAAAAGAAAGAAAAAATGCATAAAATAGAATGAGGAAAAATCTCAAATCCGTAATCTTGGTTTCCATCTCAGGAATCTAGAAAAAGATGAGCAAATTAAACTCGAAGCAAGCAGAAGGAAGGAAATAATAAAGGTAATAGCAAAAATCAATGAAATTGAAAACAAGAAGACAAGAGAAAAATCAATGAAACAACTAGCTGGTTTTTAAAATAGATCAATAAAACTGACAAATCTGGAGCAAGACTGACAATGAAGATGTAAATTACCAATATCAGGAATGAAATGGGGTAGCACTACAGATTCTACAGTCATCAAAAAGATAATAAAGGATTACTACAAACAACTCTGTTTACTTAACCCTTATAACTTAAAACAAAATGGACTACTTCAAAAAGCACAACTACCACAATTCTTAAAATGATATAAATAATTTGAATATGTCTACGCCTATTAAGAAAATTGAATTTGTAATTTAAAAACTCCTGCCAAAAGAAATGTTCAGGTCCAGATAGTTTCACATGAAAATTCTAGCAAGCATAACCAATTCTATATAAGCTCTTCTGGAAAATAGAAGAGACAACACTTTACAAATCATTTTAAGAAGGTAGTATTTCCCTGATACCAAAACCAAAGATAATACAATGAAACTATAGACCAGTATCCCCTCTGGATATAGATGGAAAAAACCTTAACAAAACATGAACACACAGAATTCAGCAATATACACAATGGATTATACACCATGACCAAGTAGGGTCTATTCCAGGGATGCAAATCTAGTTCAATATTTGAAAATTGATGGAATTCACTGTATTCACAAACTAAAGAAGAAAATAACATGATCATATCAACGGATGCAGAAAAAGCGTTTGACAAAACTCAACATCCATTTATGACAAAATCTCCCAGATAAGTGGAAATAGAGTAGAACGTCCTTAGCACTGTACTTGGTGGTGAAATACCAAATGCTTGTTCCCTGAGATCAGGTATAAGGCAAGGACATCCACACACATCACCTTTATTCAATATAGTGCAATAAGACAAGAAAAGGAAATAAAAGGTATAGATGGAAAAGGAAGACGTAAAATTGTCTGTATTTGCAGATGACATGATTGACTACTTAGAAAATCCCAAAGAATCTACCAAAAATTGCCTAGAGCTGCTAAATGAGTTTATCAAAGTTTTAGGATACACAATACATACAAATATCAATTATGTTTCTAATATGCTAGCAATGAATATGTGGACATTGAAATTAAAGATGCAATACTATTTATAACAACTCCAAAATAATACCTAGATCCAAATCTAACAAAAATTGTACAGGACTTGCATACTGAAAACTACAAAACACTGATGGAAGTAATCAAAGAAGATCTAAGTAAATGGAGAGACATACCATATTGATGGATTGGAACACTCAACCTAAAAAAGACATCAATTGATACACAGATTTAACAGAATTCCCTTTTAGGAAAATTTTTTGTAAGTTTTTTTATATATATAAGTTAGATTATTCCAAAATTTTTATCCAAAAGATAATGGTTTTAACAATTTTGAAAAATAAAAATATGTATACCTACCCCTGAATTATACCCCACATCTTTAAAATAAAAATAAAATAAATAAATAAAAATAAAAGAAAAAGAAACATAAGCTAGAAGGGAATAGTCTGATTTTAAAATTTATTATATGGCTAAATAATCAAGACTGCATGGTACTGGAGGATGAATATACACATAGATCAATGCAACAGAATAGACAGCCCAGAGATAGACCCACATAAATACATCCAACTGATTTTTGACAGAATTGTCACAGCAATTCAATGGAGAAAAAAATAGCCTTTACAGCAAATGATGCTGGAGTAAGTAGACATCCATAGGGGCAAAAAAATAAATCTCGACCTAAGTCTCATACTTTATAGAAAAATTAATTCAACATGGATCACACACTTAAATATAAAATGTAAAACTAAAAAACCTTAAGGAAAAAATATAGAAAATCTTCAGGATTTCAGAGTAAGGAAGAGTTCTTAGACTTAATACATTAAAGGAAAAATGGATAAATTGGACTTCATAAAAGAAAAAAATTTGCTCTGCATGACCCTGTTAAAAGGACAAAAAGACAAGCTACAGAGTGGAGAAAATATTTGCAAACCACCTATCTGACAAAGGACTAGAATATATAAGATCTCTCAAAAATCAACAGTAAAAGCAAAACAAAACCAAACAAAAAACACCAGAAAACTAGTTAGAAAATTGGCAAAAAACATGAAGAGGAAGTTCACTGAAGGGCATATACAGATAGCAGGTAAACATATGGAAAGATGTTCATCATTAACCATTAGAGAAATGCAAATGAAAACCACAATGAAATATTACTACACACCTATTAGAATGGTTAAAATAAAAAAATAATGACAGCACCAAATGGGGGTAAGCATGTAGAGAAAGGATGTTATTCGTACATTGCTGATGGGAATTTAAAATAGTACAGCTACTCTGGAAAACATTTTTGCTGTTCTTAAACAAGCAAACAAACAAAGCAAACTCTGAACATTGACTACCATGTGACGTAGTAGTTACATTCCTGGGCATTTATCCCTAGAGAATGTAGACTTACATTCATACAAATCCTGTATCCGAATGGTTATAGTAGCATTATTCACAATGACCAAGAGCTTGATACAGCCTAAGTGTTTCAACAGTTGGATGATTAGACACACTTCGATAAATTTGTGTGATGAAATACTACTCAACGCAAAAAGGAATGACCTATTGACGCTTGCAACAATCTAGATGAATCTCCAGAGAATGGTGCTGACTGAAAAAAGCTAGTTTTTAAAGTTATATATACTGTATTACTTAATATAACATTCTCTAATTGATAAAATCATGGAAATGGAGAACAAATTAGTGGTTGCCAACGGTTAGGGAGGGATTAGGAGTGGGGATAAGCGGCTGTAAAAGGGTAATACGAGAAGTCCTGAGGTGATGGAAATATTCCGTATCTTGACTGCATCAGTGTCAACATTCTAGTGTGACACTGTACTGTAGTTTTACAGGACATTACTTCTGGGCGAAAACTGGGTAAGGGGTACATGAGATCTATAATTACTTTAAAACAAAAAATTTCATTTAATAAAGTAATACAGATACCTAGTGAAGCATATTAAAGCAATACGAAAAAACAAATAATGGAAGCACCCATGCCCTGGTCCCTTCCTTGGAAATTACTGTTTCTAATTTTTTCCATATACCCTTCAATAGACATTAAATGCATATTGCATGTATATGCATTGATAAATGTATTTCCTAAAATATGGAAACAAAATAGCACTCTATAATGTTATTCTTCACCTTGATCTTCTTATTTAACTTATATTGGACCTCCTTCTGTAAGGTCCACACAAATTTACCTAGTTCTTCCCCAGCTAGATAATGCACTGTCGTGAGGATGTGTCACAATCTACCAAGCTACCTCATGAAAGCAGCAATGTTAATTGCCTCAAATCTTTTGCTGTTATGAACAATGATGAAGAAAACTTTACTATGTGTGTGTTTGAACTCATGCAAGTTTATTTGTAGGTCAAATTCCTGAAAGTAGAATTCTGAGTCAAAATTACGGGCCTTTTATATTTGATAGATATTTTCAAATTCCTTTCCAAAACTTAAACCTTTATATTCTTACCAGCAGTGTAAAAGGGTGCATTTCCTTGTATTCTTACAAACAGTGTATTTTCCAACTTTTGATCTTTATCAATCTCACAGATGAGAATGTATTACCTTTTAATTTGCATTTTTATAATTATGAGTAAAGTTGGCCATTTTGTCAGATGTCTAAAAGTGAATAGGTTTATTTTTTCAAACTAAGTTAAAATGACAATAATAATTTCTTTTGATTGGGCATGCATTTTTTAAATTGTATAACCTTTTATTAAATTTTAAAAACTTTCTATTATGGTTAGGACTCTATAGATATGTTCTTCAACTTACTTGCTCATTATTTTTAATTTTAATTTTTGTTTGTCCTTGTGGATATTAAATAGTTTTTTTTTTTAGGTTTTGAATCTAATATATATGGGAAGTTTGACGTTGTGTTTGACTTGTGGGTACTTGCCTGAGATTCTGCATGATTGATGAAAGTACAAGATGAGGTTAGACAAGAAGTTGACTTACTTAAGGGCAGATTCTTGAGAAATCATGCAGTTCCTAATGACCTGCAGAGCCCCTGAGGACATTTGGTATCTTGATAAGATCTGTAAGTAAGCAAGCATTATTTTTGGTACCAGCTGCCTCAGCATTCCCTCTCTGGACTTTTTCTGCATTATGTACTCCTGACAGGAAAATTGAAAATTAACTGATAGTGCATATTGGTGTTATAGCTCTTAAACACTCAATTCATGCTATGTGCAGGCATGGTCCTGAGCAGAAGCTTATGAGGTTGGTATAATTATGTCCATGTTTTATTTTATTTTATTTTACTTTTTTGAGTTGGAGTCTCACTCTGTCTTCCAGGCTGCAGTGCAATGGCACAATCATGGCTCAACTCAGTCTCGATCGCCTGTGCTCAGGTGATCCTTCCACTTCAGCCTCCTGAGTAGCTGGGAGTACAGGTGGGCACCACCAGGCTTGGCTTAATTTTTGGTTTTGTAAATACGAAGTCTTGCCGGGCTCGGTGGCTCAGCCTGTAATCACGCGCTTTGGAGGCTGAGGTGAGTGGATTGCCTGAGCCTGCGGGTTTGAGACCCACCTGGGCAACTTGACGAGACCTCATCTCTACAATAAATCAAAAAAAATAGCCGGGCATGGTAGCGCGTGCCTGTAGTTCCAGCTACTGGGAAGGCTGAGGCGTAAGGGTCGCCGGAGTCCAACAGGTTGAGGCTGCGGTGACCAGGAGCGTGCCACTGCCCTCCAGCCTGGGTGACAGAGTGAGACTCCAACTCAAAAAAAAAAAAAAAAAGATGAAGTTGCGCAGGCTGGTCTTGAACTCTAGAGCTCAAGTGATCCTCCCGCCTTGGCCTCCCAAAGTGCTGGAATTACAAGCATGAACCAGTGTGCCGGCCTATGTCTATATTTTAGATGAAGAAAGTAAAGCATAATTTGCCCAAATCATACAGTAGGTGGGGTCAGCGTTTTAGCTATGGCCAGCTGACTTCCGAGCCCTTTCTCTTGACCACTGTGCTGTAATACTGCTCGTTATTCCCAGAGTTCTCAAATCGCGTGTCAGAACACCCCAGGGTTGCCAAGGGATAGTTTAAATTTTTGAAGGAAACACAGTAACATCTCTTGGATGCGCTACAGATGACTAGCTCAAGCTGGCTCAGCATTGAAACGTTAGATCACACTCTATTTCTTTTGATGACATATCTTTGCCAAACTGGATTTCAGCAGTGCTGTGATAAAAAGCAGGAGTCATGCAAAGCCCAATGCAAAACAGGAAATGAAGGTGACCGTTTCCAATGCCAAAGTCTGAGAAGTTGTGCAGTGCCCAACAGGTACATATATCCCAATAGTGAATAATTATATAAAATGACATGAAATTTTGTTTTTTCTTTCAATTCATTTGAATTGTTTCTTCAAATGGCTTCTAAGTTATTAGGAAATTAACTTAATAAATAAGTTGTTTGGACCTAGCTACTTAATAAATAGGACTGGTAAGTATTTCTTTTTTCCTAGGAAGGTCATAAAAACATTTCTGAGATACCAAGAGTGCCACAAACTGAGGGTTTGGGAACTTCTGCAAGCACATGTCTGCTAGAATAGAGAAAAGAATGTAGAATTTTTTGGCACAAGTTAGGAAATCAGTAACTAATATCTCTTGTTATCTCATCAGTGCTAAGGTGTTAAGGATTTCATAGTAAGTCTCACATGAGTATTTGATTAGAATTGATCTTAGAAAGAATGACCGAAGGAAGTATCTCAAAGGAGTGCATTCCAGCAGGTCTAAAGCGTGATGGCCAGTGATGTTCTCACACCATAACTATCAATGGAGAAGACTTCTGTGACCAAATGCATGCAGGTTTTACCCCACACTCCAAGCAAACAATTCTGCAGCGGACACAAGCTGAGTGTCCTTCAATTCAATTTTGACAATTTCTACCTGGAGATAGTGTCAGATCCCACGGAGAATGGGCTCAGTCCACAAGACTGCCCTGCCTTCAGACACTAGATGCAAGTCTAAGCCTCTGGAACATCTGACAGACCACCTTCAGGTTGGAGTTCCCATGATCCCCTCTTTGGGTTCAATTAATCTAGAATGACACTAAACTCAGGGAAACACATTTGCCAGTTTGTTATAAAGGATATTACAAAGGATCCAGATGAAGAAATGCATGCGGTAGGGCATGAGGGAAGGAGTGTGGAACTTCATGCCCTCCTGAGGCATGTCCCCATCCAGGAACCTCTCCAGGTGTTCAGCTATCTGGAAGCTCTCCAAACTCAGTCCTCTTGGGGGTTCTAAGAGAAGCTTCATTATATAGACATGGTTCATTAAGCCACTGGCCATTGATCAACTTAACTTTCAGCCCCTCTCTCCTCCCTAGAGGTTGAAGGGTGGGGCTGAGCGTCCTAACCTTCTCTTCATGCCTTGGTCTTTCTGGTGACCAGACCCCATCCTGAAGCTACCTATGGGCTGCCAATCATCGATCATTCATTAGCATACAAAAAGATGTCACTTTGGAGAGTCTAGAGATATATGCCAGGAAACAGGGTTGAAGACCAAATACAGATTTCACAATATTACAGTAGGTGTCTTTAAAATTATGACCGAGGTAAAATGTATTCTGAATTATATCTGGGATCTGATCAAGATACTACTTATCTCATAGGTTTCTTGTAAAGATTAAGTGAGTAACCCTAAAGAACAGTGCCTGGAATATAATAGACAGTGAATGAATGATATATTGTTAATATTTATTATTATTATTATCTGTTTTTCTTTATCATCATTGCTACACTTTCTCTGGAGGATATATAATTTCACCAGCACACCAGGATCATTAGTTCATCATAAAATATGGACAAAATTGTTGGCTTGTTAGTTTTTAAGACTAAAATCCTAGGGTGCTACTGGAACCCCAGAGCTTTTTAAGGCCCATATTTTAATTGGCGGAAGCTTTAGAGGGATTTCCCTTGAGTTTTTTGAACCAAGATTTTACAGACAACTCATCTGATAAACATTTCCTTAAATCTCCTTGGCCCCCAGTTCTACACCCATTTGGAGCAGACTCTAGGGAAACTTTGGGAACAAATTGAATTTTTCTTTCATCTATCTGATGGATTTAAGTTTTACTTTTCTTGCCTGTCTTGGTTTTAGTGACAAGACATATATTCTTGATGCTTTTTGGTCTAAAGTTAATATGCCTGGTCCATAAAGTCTCTTACTGGGACAGTCACCTCTTAATAGCACTTGTAAAATACCACTTTGTGTTATTAAGATATTTGTATGGTCTTTCAGTTTAGAAAGCACTTTAATATCTTTTATTTTCATTATCACAGTGTTTCTCCAAAAGCTAGACAGGGTGGAGATTTCACTTCATGGATGAATAAATTGAGGTCAGAAAGTTATGTGACTCATCCAGGATCATGCAGCCAGCTTATAACAGATCCATGCCTAGAAGCACAACTCTTATTTCCAGCTTAGTACTCTTTTTATAATCCTGTGTTCTGCAATCTCTCTGCCTCCCGCCCTAAAATGGGGAACAAAATATGAGATTACTCAGAACTCTTGAGGTCAATGCTAAGTCCCATCTTTTGATCTTGGGGAAATAATCCTCTCTGAATCTTTATTTCTTCATTTGTGAAATTAAATAATAATATTAGTGTAATTTTCTGTAGAGTTGTTGTAATTAGTGTTGAAAGCAAGATTCAAATCCAGATAATGTGGTTCCAGAGTCTATGCTCTCAACCACTAGCCATACTGACTCTTGCCATTAAAAAGGGGTAAACAGCCAGGTTCGGTACCTCAGCCTGTAATCCCGCACCTTTGGGAGGCTGAGGTGAGTGGATTGCCTGAGCCCATGGGTTCGAGACCCGCCTGGGCAACTTGGCGAGACCTCATCTCTACAATAAATCAAAAAAATTAGCCAAGCATGGTAGCACACACCTGTAGTTCCAGCTACTTGGAAGGCTGAGGCGGAAGGATCACCGGAGCCCAGCAGGTCGAGGCTGTGGTGGCTGGGAGCGGCCACTGCACTCCAGTCTGGGCGACAGTGAGACTCCAACTCAAAAAAAAAATAAAATAAAATAAAAAGGGGTAAACTAAATCATAAGAGTGCCAGGGTTGCATAACAAGCTAGAGATAGAGTTGTGGTGACTGTATCAGCTATCGCTGTTAACTCTAACTGAATCTTCTAATGTAACTCAAAGCTTCAAAACTCAGGAGGATGGAGTTACACTAAGTGATTAAGTGACCTATGTTGTCATTCAAAGTGTAGATACAACCTTGATAAAAAGACTAGAATTTTAGAAATGTCTTTATTCTAAAGTGTTTTTTAAAGAGTGTCAGAAAATTTTACTTTTTTCTTGCAGCACTGGGAGGTGTTCAAAAAAGTTACAGAAGTTTTCATTTTAGTTCCGGCACTTCTTGGTCTTAAAGGGAACTTGGAAATGACATTGGCATCCAGATTATCCACTGCAGTAAGTTTTTTCCTACCTCAAAATATGTATATTGCCTATACTGTTGCTCTCTGTTAGGAGAACCTGTATTAGGAAGATGTTTTTCTTTGTCTACTCAATAAATGTGTGGACCTCAGGGCTATGCGAGGTAGTTATACCTGATATCATACCCTGAAAGATTGTCTAATCTGAGAATTATCCTGAGAAGTATATTTACCTCCTTTGATGCCAGGACATTCTAGAAATTATCATCAGTACTTAAGACAATGGGGTAAGTCAGATACTGAGATTCTTTATGGTTCAATGGTTAGTTGATTGGTGTTTAAGATTTTTGTGATTACAGAGCAAGCCTCTTTCGGGTCCCCTCCCACTTGGGAACTTTTCTGTCTTCTTAATAAACTCTTGCCATCTTAAAAAAAGAAAAAGATTTTTGTGATTGTAAAAGTAATACATGCTTATTGTAAAAACTGTAGAAAAGGGAATAAATATAAAGAAGAAAATCTCAGACAATCCCAAATTCTCTACTTAGACAAAACCACTATTCATATTTTGGTATAGATCCTTCTATAACTGCATAGCTATGTTCATACATTATTAGGTATATCATAATATAAATATACGCTGTAGGTTCTAAAAAAGTCCTGGAATCCTATATATATCTTGTAGTCCATAATCTCTGCTTAAAAATGCATCATGATCACCTTTTCATGTCAATAATACATGTCTACTCTGTCTCTAGCTTGTTATGCAACCCTTACTATTATTGGCTAGGTGCTTTTCTGCTGTAAAGTGCCACCACATTTACTCCATCATCCGTAACTAGATATATAAGCTCTTCCTAATGTTCTGCCATTATAAATGATGTTATGATGAATATTTTTGTATATACTTTTTTCATTCTGTTTTCTTTAGGGCAAATTCTAGGATTATAATTCTTGTTCAGAAAAGAAAATCTATACTTTTAAGTCTTCAGCTATGTATTGTTAAAATATCATTCAAAAATGTTAAGCATTTTTTTAAAAATTGCCACTAGTAGGGTTCTCAGTCATTTTTAGAAGCCCCCAAATACATTATTATCTTATAACATTATTTTGGGGTTCACCATTGTGGAACTAAGTTATGGTTAAAACCACATAGCCAGTGAGGCTTATGTCAGTGGGCTATCTGCCCACTAAATGTTGCCAAAAATTAGCAAAGTCATTAGATAACATTACCAATTAAGATACATTTCGTGCGTAAAGTTTTTTTCTTTAAAGAAGCTAGAGCATAGCTGGGCGTGATAGCACATGCCTATAGTTCCGGCCACTTGACAGGCTGAGGTGGAAGGATCGCCGGAGCTCTGCAGGTCGAGGCTGTGGTGGCTGGGAGTGTGCCACTGTACTCCAGTCTGGGCGACAGAGTGAGACTCCAACTCAAAAGAAAAAAAAAGAAGCTAGAGCAAATGAACCCATCCATGAACTAGGAAAAAAAAATATTTGTGTCTCTAAAGGTAACCAAGAAGTAGCTGTGAACAGCTGCTGTTGGTGGGAGCCCTCTCCATCCTTTGCTCTCCACACTTTCCCCAGGCAACTGTGTGTTTCCTTAGGGTTCTTGAGTAAAGCAAGTGCTTGGAATGGAAATGTAGTAAATGACGTTTTGTTATCATTATTGGTTTTCTTAATTAAGGGAAAGTGTTTCATGTGCCCTCTGGAACTTTGTAGGTCCCTTCCTTACACAGTGTCTAAAAGGTCATATAGCCATACTCTGCACAGGACATTAATGAAATGCCTGGTATTGGTGAGCTCTCCTGAATATGCCAGGTGCTGTGCTAACTGCTTTCCAGGGGAATCTTATAACAACCCTATGTGATAAACACTCTTATTCCTGTTTTATAGAGGATGAGCTGAGGCTTAGAACAGTTGAGTAACTTTCCTAAGGACACAGAGCTTTAGGAAGTAGTGAAATAAGTCACATTTCAGAACATTCCTTTTACCTGTACAGGATAGCTGTCAGAGTTTTCTTTTCTTTTTTGGGGGGAGGGGGTTGGAGTCTTATTCTATTGCCAGGGCTGGAGTGCAGTGGCATGCTCATGGCCACCACAGCCTTGACCTCCTGGGCTCAGGTGATCCTTCTGCCTCAGCCTTCCAGGTAGCTGGAACTACAGGTGTGTGCTGCCACGCCCAGCTTATTTTTTGATTTATTGTAGAGACGAGGTCTCACCAAGTTGCCCAGGCTGATCTCAAACCCCTGAGCTAAGGCAATCCTCTCGCCTCAACCTCCCAAGGTGCTGGGATTACAGGCTTGAACCACTGCACCCGACTCCAGAGTGTATGAAACCAACAAATAACAGCAGTAAAAAAAAAACTAATAGCCTCCTCATCTGCCTTGCAAGAATGATCTACTACGCTTAGCACCAATACACAATAATTTTGGTATCTAATATTTTAAAATTTTGATATTCATCATTTCACAAAATGTTATTTACGGATGTAATACTGTTGCTTTTCCCTGTAGTTAGTTGGTGAGCTATGAATACTATCTGGGGGCATCAGCCATCCTTGTAGATGGAGCCCGGACTCAGAGAGTAGAACTGCTTTCGTAAATTCACTTTATAATCTCTTGTAGTCATCGGGAATATTGAATGTTAAAAGGACTGAATGAAGAATAATAGGAGCTCCTTGGGCTGGAGCAGAAAAGTACAAGATGAACCTGGAACATCTTGTAGTGCCACAAAGTTAAAGAAGTGCTAACGAAGTGGAGGAAAAGGATGGGGACATGGCAAGAGGATGTACACCCTGGCCAGATCTGGGCAATTTGAGCCACACAGTTAAGAATTATTATTATAGATTCCATATAACCCATGGAATAAGATAGGAATTCATCAGTCTATAACCGAATAACAAGGCAGGCAGTGTTTCTGCTGTGATGGAATTTACATAAATTCAGATTCTAGTAAGTGCAGTGATGAAAATAAAACAGGATAATGTGCTGAAGGACGAGTCATGAGGGCTGTTTTATTATATTGTTTTGAGTTGGAGTCTCATCTGTCACCGAGGCTAGAGTGCAGTGGCACACTCATGGTCACCCCAGGGTCGACCTGCTGGGCTCAGGTGATCTTTCACCTCAGCCTTCCAAGTAGCTGGAACTATAGGCGCACACTACCACACCTGGCTTTTTTTTTTTTAATTTATTGTAGAGACACGGTCTCACAAAGTTGCCCAGGCTGGTCTCAAGCCCCTGAGGCAATCCTCTTGCCTCTGCCTCCCAAAGTGCTGGGATTCCAGACTGAGCCACCACTCCCAGCCAGGCTATTTTATATTATGTGGTTGGGGAAGACTTCTCTGGCATATAAGCTGGAACCAGAAAAATAAGAGTGAGTCAGGCGTATCAGAATCTGAGAAATGACCATTCCAGGTTACTGTTGTCTTTAATCAGTGTAATAATGTCGAGTATTTATAAGCAGTCTAGATACGTCTACTTTAACATTTGAGCCTGGGGCGGGAATACAAACATATGTCTACTTACTCTAAAATGATACAACAAGGTTTAAACTTTAAAAAAATTCTCTCTCTTTCTACCTTGACAAATACATCCTTATGGCAATCTGGGAGTCCAAGATCAAATTTAGAATTTTTGGACTTCTTGGGTTCGGTTTTGGAACATGGTGTCATGGAAAGACCCAGCCCCTGGTCTAGGACCTGTTCCCCTTCCTCTTTCACACTTGGCTCTATGTACTGCATTTTGAAAGACCTCACACATACATTAGACCCTGTGTCCAAACTCCATCCATACTCCCAACAAAGAGCCATCCTTTGGGACTCCTGAGGTTGGGCTGCACCTAATGGTGGCATGGTCTACCTTCAGGAACACTGAATTAAAGAACTTTATGGTCCCAGGTATCTAACCTAGAAGGGGATGAGGAACAGGTTTCAAATGGGCACACTCCTTGGGCCCTAGATACTCCTCACCTTGTGAGGTGGGGCATAGCTAAAGGAAGGCCAGAGTAGGTCCCTGCAAGCCATGAGTCTCAGAGCTGGCTCCCCATGACCCAGATAGGAAGTACAATTGATTCTAGATTCCAGGACTGAAAACTTCTTTTAGACTAAGGAAAATTACACGATATAGGTGAGATTTTGAAACTGCCTTGTGATGTATTCCTACAAGATATTTTATAAAATAGAAGAGAAGTTGTATATTGAAAAGTGTTACTTGAACAAAAGAGCCTTAATATTGTACTCTGAGGTAGCTATACCAATATAGCAGGATTAATAACCAATGGTTTCTTGCAGAGAAAGCACGTCTTTTACTGGGACCTGCTTAAGTAACCAAACAGATGTATCCTGAAGCATACAAGTATTTCTTACATATATCTGCTAGAAAAATCCTATCATTCTATTCTTGAGAAGATACCAAAATTTGCGTAGAGGCAATAAAAACTGACACATAGATGAAAGCTCGTCACTTTTTTTGTAATCTTGAAAGCCAGTTGCATTGCTCCGTTATTATACTATTAGGCTTAAGGACAGATTTTTCTCAAGTGATTATGTGAAGCAATAAGTATGCTTAAAAAATATTAAAATTAAAAAAAGTTAGGATAACAACTTTGGACTAATCTGAACGTGTTTAGAAAGCATCATCATCAAACAGTGCACTAAGATTCAGTTTATGGAATTTTTTTTCAATGACATATGAGAGGGTACCCAAAAAACTTGGAATTTACTCATAAAAATTTGTATATTCTTACATGTTCAAGCTTCAGTCACCTTCCAAGTTTTCTCCGTTTGATGCAGTATACCAACTGGGATGCTTTTTCCGTTGCTCAACACAGTTTTTAAACTTGTCAGTTTGGATGCCTTTTAGTCCTTCTGCTGTTTTTTATTTCACCTCTTTCACATTGGCAAAATGTTTTCCTTCTAAGGACTTTTTTCATCTGGAGAAATAAAAAAAAAAAAAGTTGCTCAGGGTGAGATCGGGTGAATAGGGAGGGGAGAGCATAGGGGTAATGCCATTTTTGGTCAAAAACTGCTGAACACTCAGGTGTAAACAGGTGCACCCATAAATCACCCATCATGAAATGGGCACATGTTTTGAAGGAATCTCCAAAAAAAATTCACTGAAGCTGAACACAGCCTCTCAAAACACTGCTAGCTGGTCCACTGATGCTGATAGATTCCTAGAACACTTACTTAGTGGGGGAAGCCTGTACTACAAGGGGCCCACCCTCCAAAAGATAATTCTTTTGGATCCCCTATAGTATCATCATTTTGGGTCCCCTGTAGTATCATCATTATTAACAACATCTTTAAACCTAAAAATTGAATAGGAGATAAGTCTTTTATTAATTATCATGAAATAGAAAAGAAGGCCTAATAATTTGGTGACACCATCATTCTTAGCAGTAGCTAGACTGGCAAAGCTAGTCAGAAACAATCTTGATTCTCTAATGATTTGCTTGAAAGTAAGCAGCTACCTACTATTACAAGTATGAAGTATAGTACCATAGGATCAATCCACCAGCTCTCAGTGCTAAGAAATTATTATTATTATTATTTTTTGAGTCAGAGTCTCACTCTGTCATGCAGGCTGGAGTGCAATGGCACGTTTACGGCCATCCCAGCATCAACCTGCTGGGCTCAGGCGATCCTTCTGCCTCAGACTTCCAAGTAGCTGGAACTACAGGTGCGTGCTACCACACCTGGCTATTTTTTTTTTTTTCATTGTAGAGTCAAGGTCTCACCAAGTTGACCAGGCTGGTCTCAAACCCCTGGGCTCAGACATTCCTCTCACCTTGGCCTCCCAAATGCTGGTATTACAGACTTGAGCCACTGCACCTGGCCAGAAATTATTTTTAACACATCTAAAAATGAGATGATAATAAAAAAGATTTGATTGTTTCATACTTACTCTTGTAAGTAGTTCATTATATAATGGTGACTTTTTGTGTCAGCTGAGTGTTAATTTCAACCCTTGATCTTTTGGTATCCAGCTGTAATGTATTTTTTTGTTTGTCTGTTTTTTGAGTTGGAGTCTCACTTTGTCACACAGGCTGGAGTGCAGCTCAGCCTTCCAAGTAGCTGGAACTGTAGGCACGTGCTACGACACCTGGCTTGTTTTTTGATTTATTGTAGAAACAAGGTCTCACCAAGTTGTCCAGGCTGGTCTTGAACCCCTGAGCTCATGAAATCCTCTCTCCCGGGCCTCCCAAAGTGCTGGGATTACAGGCTTGATCCACGCCACCTGTCCTTTGTAATGTATGTTAAGTATACCTCTAACTTTTATCTTTAAGAATAAGAAGGAAAAAAACCTTTCATGTAGTCTTACTAAGATTTTGAGAACTAGTGAAATTATATGAATGTATCCCGTCACCCATCTTTTCGCAATTGCATTATCTTGTTAAAAACTGGTGAATTGCCTTGGTAGATCTCAACCCAAGAGGCTTTTTGGCAGGAGAAGAGAATAAAGAAGAGCTTTTGAAAAACAAAAGTGACAACATTTGAGGGAGGAGAAAGTTATCTGAATGGGAGTTGAAAGGTGGCTTTAGTTTCATTTGTTGAAAATGGACTTTGCTCTGATATAGTTAAGTATACAGGCATTTAAACAGCTTGATAACTTTGCCAGGAAAAGTGAAATATCGCCTAGCTTACTATCTCAAAATATTTCAAAGGCACTGTTCTTGAGTACTATCCAGCATTTGTTTAAATTCAAATAATAGATGAGACATACCAATCCATTTTGGAATCAGTCATACTGTAGGGAATCTAGTTAAAAAAGAATGTACTATAAGTGCACTTTGCTGTTTAGTTTGACCACAAATTACCATTAAAACGGAGTAAAGGTGAATGCAACCCTCCCTCCCCTCTGGCCCACTTAGGATTTAGTGGATGTAATCTTTTTTAAACTTTAACTTATTTGTTGCGGTGTCTATATTTTATACTAGATTTTTTTTCTTCTCAAATGTCTGGTTATAAGTGTTTGTCTATTTATATCTAAGAGAAGAGCACTGCAAAACTGATCAGAAGCTTAGCACATGGGCGATGCTTGTCTGCAGGGCGGTCTAACTTGGGAAGGGAGGAGTGGAATTGCTTGCCTTTCACAGGCCTAGAATTGTGTCACTGTTCAGAAGATATTTCAGTCAAGGCAAGGGGAAAGTGAGGCTTTAAGGCTATTTGAGATAGGAACACCCCAGCCAGTGCAGAGGACCTGAGGCAGGACTGTTGCTGATGAGTTAGATCAGTGGTTCTCAAAGTGTGGTCTGATCAGCAGCATAAGCAACTTGTTAGAAACACACATTCTTGGCCACCTCCAGAGCGACTAAATCAGAAACTCCAGGGGAATGGCTCAGCAATCTGTGTTTTAACAGGCTATCAAATGATTCTGATACACACGAAAGTTTGAAAACTACAGTGTAGATGAACAACAGCATGGAGACCAGCAGGGCTGGGACCAAGCGAGGGAGGGTGAAAAATGTTAAGGGGTGACATTAGAGAACTAGCCAGGGACCAGATTATAATTGAGCCTTATGAACCTTTGTAAGAATTTTGGCTATTTTGTGAGGTGAGAAACCACTGGAAGGTTTTGAACAGAGGAGTGATGTGATTTGATAGATTTTTTTTAGACAGGTTATTTTGACTGCTGTACTAAGTCATGGGTGTAGGGTGCCCGAGGACTGAAGCAGGAGGCCAGTGGGAATCCATTGCAATAACAGAGGCCGGAGATGAGGTTAATTTGGATCAAGGTGGGAACAGTGGATGTAGTGAGAGGTAGATGGCGTCCAGAACTCATTTTCAGAGCGGGTGGACAGAATTGACTGATGGATTAGCTGAAATTAGAGACTAGGAGCAGTCACTCAAAAATTTCCCTGGATCTGAGAGGGGTAAAAGTAAACAAAGGAGTGATCGAAAGTTGATTTCAATCAACTTGTGGCATCAAGCTATAATCACGTGGTATGTTCTAGTTTATGGTGTTTCAGTAGCTTAGAGAGCATAACCTTAAATTTGGTAGGCAGAGTACTATAGTTCTTACAGAATGCTAGAGAACCATGGGTATATTTCAACTCTGATATTCTCTAGTCTGTTAAAGCAACTCCAGCAAATGACGTCTCAATGGCAAAGTCGCTAAGGCCTCCCCTTCTCTAGACTCTTCGCTGACTTGTTTTCTACTTGAAAATTTCATAACCCTTGGCTTTGAGACCCCACTCTCTCCTCATTCTCCCACCTCTTCCATTGATGCTTTTTAGTCTTCTTCTTTTGATTCTTTTACTTGCTTGTCCTTTTTCTTCTCTTCTTCTTCCTTTTTTAGTCAGGGTCTCACTCTGTCACCCAGGCTCACTGCAGCCTCAACCTTCTGGGCTCAGGCGATGCGCCCCCCTCAGCCTCCTGAGGAGTTGGAACTACAGGCATGTGCCACCACCCCCAGCTAATTTTTTGACTTTTTGTAGACATGAGGTCTCTCTGTGTTGCCTAGACTGCGCTCATTCTCTTAATGTGAGGTTTTCTTGAAGTTCTTGTACCTTACTCTACATGGTCTCCCCGAGTCCTTTCATGGGGTCCACCACTGCTTGCACATTGCCGACTCTCAGATCCATGTCTCCAGATTCTTTCCTGACTTCCTAGGCTGAATTTTCAATTGTCTGCTGAACACCACTCATTACATTTAAAACTAAACTCATTATTTTCTCTTATCCCAGCCATGCTCTCTTTTCTCTATTTCTTAGTAGTTTATTAATATTGCCAATCACCTTATCCCTCCCCACTGTCTACCAGTTACTGTCAAGACTCTAGACCATCATCACTTCCACCTATGAAATTTCTCTTTTCTTTTTCTCATACGCCACCTGCTACTACCTCAGTTTAGTTGCCTATTGTCTCGATTGGGGCTACTGCTGCAGTCACCCTGGTTCTAGGCAGGCATGGTAGCATGGGCCTGTAGTTCCAGCTACTCTGAAGGCTGAGGTGGAAAGATCATCTGAGCCCAGGAAGTTGAAGCTGTGGTGAGCTGTGATTGTGCCACTGCACTCCAGCCTGGGTGACAGAGTGAGACCTCGGCTCAAAACAAAACACAAAAAACAACAAAATAGAAAACTTAAAATATAAGATATCAGAAACCACCTTCTCCTCCAATCTGTTAAAGGTTAGTTGTCTTTAAAGCTTGTTATTCTATAAAGCTAAGGGCTAAATTTTCACAGGTAAAATGATATTTCAATAAAATAAACTTCTTTAACAAGAGAATTAAATAATGATGAATACAAATCAACTTTATCTTGCCCTCTCACTTGAGTCAAAATTTGTTTCTAAAGGTTTGCTGATTAACCTAAATGATGTTTCCTGGATTTTTATCTTTTCAGCAGTATATGTAAAATTGTAGTCGATTTTATTGTAGATATAGAACATAGTATATAATTGGAAAGAAAGACCGAGCTCAGTGAGTCTATAAATTTTTGCATTTAAGTTCTGTTACCTGAGGTCTAAAGTTTCTACTTCTGAGTGTTAGATAAAAAGAGTCAAAAATGGTGTTCACTCTCCTAAAGACAGTATTTAAAAAAAAACACAACAAACTTGTAAAACTGTTTCAATTCGCCTGGTATGATTTGATTAGCACTTTTTTACTGCAAGCAAAAATGATTTCTGTTGCCTCAAACCTTTTCTCAGGGAACTCTTGATTTTCTAAAATTATTTGGTAATGCTGTATCTTTCTAATTCATTAATTCAACAAGTATTTTTTGAGCCCTTACCATATGCTAAGCACTGCCCTGTGTGCTAGGAGATCAGTAATAAACAAAACAGGAAATGGCCCTGCCTTCATCAAGCTTACATTCCAGGATATGAAGAACCTGGCAAAACCTCTTCTCCTTAAAATGTTAAGTTAGATTTCAAATTCAAATTGTGAAACTTTAAAAATAAAGATAAAGCTCAAATAATGCCATTAATAACTATGGCATAATTGACATATAGTTACACTCTCAGTATTATTTCCTAAATTTGGTGAATTTTCCATGTTCTTGTTGTACAACCTGATTGTTGGATACAAATGGGATTGTATGTGCCTGTTAGTTCCTCATTTTAAAGTATGTCTAAATTGTAAATATCAATCCCTAGCCATAGCTCTGTAGAATAGGATTTCTCTTGTTTAATTTAAAACTGTTGAAATCAACTAAGTTTTTAATCTACTAGATTTCTCTTCCTTCCCCCTTTTTGCAACTTGACTGAGGTATAATTGACATAACAATAAACTGCACAATTTTAAAGTCTACAGTTTGCTGAGTTTTGGTATATAATATATACCTATAAAAACTACTACCACAATCACAATGATGAACATATGTACTACCTTTCTAAATATTTAGGAAGATATTTGTATGTGTTAGTGTATTAGGTTTTATTATGAAATACTTCAAGTATACAAAAATATATAACAGGGTTTCTAATTCTAGTTAATGACAGAACTAAGTGATTGGGTGAACCTTCCCAGAGATTAACATTTACAAAATCTAGACAAACTATTTGAAGGCAATTGAAAGTGATCAAAAGCAGGTAGAAAGCAGAGTTTACTCTTAAAAGATCATAACTACTATGGGTAAGACTTGCAAAATTTGTGATGTTTTTGCCTGAGGGAGTTCCCCATTCCCTGTCTCATGTGACAGAAAACCTACAGTCTTACCAGCTCAAGGTGGCAGAAGACAGAGTTCAAACCTGGCATAGTAGCTGGAAATTTAGAGAGGAAATTCTCGAAGCAGAAAAGATCATACCCAAAATCTGAGTATAAGATCTGGCTAACCTCTGAAGTACATATACATAGGGACAACCTGAATGAGTCTGATGAAAAAAAACAGTAAGCATAGATGTGAACAAACCACACTCTAAGGAGAGAGACACTGGCTAAGTTTTCTGTGTTTTTCCCTTTTTTGACTGTCTTCTATGACCTGCGCATAGCTTTAGTGATGGAAAGTTGAAGTCTTACTGGCTGGAATGATCAGATGACAGAGTTTGGAGCTGACAGAACAGGTGGAAATTTATAGGAAAATCCCAGAAGCAAGAGAACTGCAGAGAGGGTGAGCCCCAAAATCAGAGTATAAATTCTGCCCAAATATTTGACTGTGTAGTTTGTTAAATTTCCCTCAGGAGAATTTTACAGCCTTTAGGAAGAGTGTACCAATACTTAGTGTCCATCACAGAAGGATTTTATACATATTTATGTTCCCTTCTCTAGTATTTGTTTTTTTCTAAAGGGAAACGAAACAAGTTATCTTTTTCCTAAAAGCCTTTCTTCCCATGTCTTTCTTTTTCTTCTTCCCTTTCACTTTTTCGTTCTTCCTCTTCTGCTCTTCTCAAATGTTTGGTACCTTACTATATACAAGCCATTCTTTAGCTGGTTTCCAGTTCCCTACATTTTAAAGGTGATTTTAGCTTGTTTGGTTTTCATCTTGATACTCTCTGAATTTCAAGATATTTATGTTGTAGAACTCACATCTAGGCAAGACACTGAGATCATTTCTTTTTCTCATTGCCAATTTTTAAATTCGCCAATTATGGGTTTTTATTTAAAAGTTACAAATAAAAGCATTTATTTGAGTTGGGGTCTCATTCTGTCACCCAGACTGGAGTGCAGTGACATGATTATGGCTTACCACAGCCTCAACCTCCTAGGCTCAGGCAGTCCTCCTGCTTCCCAAGTGTCTGGGACTACAGGTGCATGCCACCATGCCCAGCTATATTTTTTATTTTTTTGTACAGACAAGGTCCCACTATATTGCCTAGGCTGGTCTCAAACTGCTGGACTCAAACTATCCTCCTACCTTGGCCTCCCAGAGTGCTGGGATTATAGGCATGAGCCATTGCTCCTGGCCAAAAGCATTTTTTTTTTTTTGGAGCAGTTTTAGGTTCACAGCAAAACTGAATGGAAAGTACAGAGAGTTCCCATGTACCCCCTGCTCCACATTATCAGCATCCCCCATCAGAGTGGTACATTTATTACAATTGATGTCCATATATTGACATGCCGCTGTCACCCAGAGTCCATAGTGTGCATTGGTGCCCACTCTCGGTGTTGTACATCCTGTGAGATGTATCATTTATAATGACATGTATCCACCATTATAGTATCATGCAAAGTAGTTTTACTGCCCTAAAAGTCCTCTGTTCTCTGTCTAATCATCCCTCCCTCCCCCTAGCCCCTGGAAATCACTGGTCTTCTTATTGTCTCCATAATTTTGCTTTTTCTTGAATGTCAAATAGTTGGAATCATGCAGTATGTAGCCTTTTCAGACAGGCTTCTCTCACTTAGTAGTGTGTATTTAACTTTCCTCCATGTCTCTTCATGACTTCATAGCTCATTTCTTTGTAGTGTTAAATAATATTTTATTGTCTGGATGTACTGCAGTTTATTTATTCATTCACCTACGGAAGGGCATCTTGGCTGCTTTGAAGTTTGGGCATTTATTAATAAAGTTGCAGGCTTTGATGTGGATGTAAGTTTTCTTTTCTTTTTTTTTTTTTTTTTTGAGTTGGAGTCTCATTCTGTCACCCAGACTGGAGTGCATTGGCTGCTCCTGGCCACCACAGCCTCGACCCGCTGGGCTCCGGCGATCCTCCCGCCTCAGCCTTCCAAGTAGCTGGAACTACAGGCGTGCACTACCACACCTGACTAATTTTTTGATTTATTGTAAAGAGGAGGTCTCGCCAAGTTGCCTGGGCGGGTCTCGAACCCGCGGACTCAGGCAGTCCACTCACCTGAGCCTCCCAAAGCACAGGATCACAGGCTGAGCCACTGAGCTTGGCTCAGTTTTCAACTCCTTAGGGTAATTCCAAGGAGTGTAGTTGCTAGATTGTATGGTAAGAGTATGTTTAGTTTTGTAAGAAACCACCAAGCTGTCTTTCAAAGTGGCTGTACCATTTTGCATTCCTACCAGTAGTGAATGAGAGTTCCTGTTGCTCTGTGCACTTGCCAGCATTGGTGGTGTCAGTGTTCTGGGTTTTGGGCACTCTGATAGGTGTGCGATGGTGTTTCCTTGTATTCATTTGAACTTCTGGATGACATATGGTGTGGAGTATCTAAGAGTTCTAAGAGTTCTTTGTGTATTTTGAATAGCAGTCCTTTATTAGTTATGTCTTTTGCAAATATGTTTTCAAATAAAATATCTAGTTATACCAGTACTGCATGTTCAGTGATGAAAATCTGAAAAATTCACTAAAGAACAAATAAAAATCATCCATATACCTATGACTGGCAAGTAGCAATGATTAACTTTCTGGTTGATTTTTTTTTTTAAATATATCTATTTTTGGGCACATATACTTAATACTTGTTTTTGTTTGAGATTAACACTTTATTGGAGACTTTAAATACCTGTGTTTCAAACATTTACACATTAAATGTATTTTTTCTAGTATCAATTAAAAGAACTATATTTGTAAATCTATAATTTCAAGGTCATTCCAACCCACTTTTGTATTTAGCTCCAGTGTATCTCAAGTCCTGCTCACAACTCATGTGCCTCAGTGTCAGATAAGGCATGCATGTTTATGAGGGTGTAGGGATTATCAGAACTAGAGACTGCAGGTTTCTCCTGAAGAAATTCAGATTCAGAATTTTAAAACCACTGTGTTGGCCATCCATACATGTCTTCAGGCTCTGACCACACCACTCTGCTCTTTCCTGAAAAGCTGTTTGGTGTCTCTGCAGAAATTTTGGCCTGTTTTTCTTTTCCTTTTTTGTTTTTCAAATTTGGAGTAACCAAACTTTAGTTGCCTCCTCTCCAGTGCCATCACTTGCTTTTTCTTCCCTCAGATGCCCTTCCCCCACCTGCGTGACTTACTCTGTCTGGGCTGCCACAACAAAAGGCGATTGAAAGGGTAGCTCAGAAACCCCAGAAATGGATTTCTCACGGTTCTGGAGTTGGGAGATCAAGATCAAGGCACCGCAGACACAATGTCTGTTGAGGGCCCGTTTTCTGGTTCATAGATGGTGCCTTCTCACTGCGTCCTTACATGGCAGAAGAGCTGTCTTTCTAATACTTTAAGATGTACATAATTTAAAGAAATCTGGGTGACATAGAAGTTTTATATCACCTTCTAAGTTTTTGCTTTCCCTATCTGAGCACCCCCAGCACAGACAGTACAATAAAAGTAGGTCTGGCAAAGACCTTGACGCAGAACACTCGCGCTTCTCCCTCTCCACTTTGGATAAAACTTAGATGGCTCGTATTACCCTAAACCACTGGACAGTAGGGTGAGTCAGCCTAGTTCTTGGTGCAGTTTTTCTAAGATGGAAACAACGAAGTCAATTTTCCCTGTCCTGCTGAACCTCTGCCCAACCCCAGTGTATGCCTAGAACAGCTATTTTCCCTAACAAGGTGAACTTGGGGCAAGATTTCCTTTTTATTTATTTTTTTTAAAAAGTACTTATTTCTGAAAGTTATTGTTTTGTTAAAAAAGTTATTATGTATGAATATAATCTTTTTTTAAAATTTCACATCATACATTGTTTTAATTGGCTATTTATTATTTTAGCTTAGACAAAAAGGATTACAGATTTAGATAATTCTATATCAGAAAGAGGTTTAGAGAATGTGCTTTCCATCATTTATTAAACAGAGTAATTGAATAGCGTAAGGTTGTACTGTACTGTCACTCTGGGCTTAGTCGTGAAAACAGTCATGATATGTTCTGTATCAATAAGGAAGTTAATGGAGAAATTTAGGCTTATACAAATGTGGGAAAAGTTGGAGAAGTGAAGATCTGAGGTGGGAGAATCAGAGAAACAACCTGAGCAGGGGAAGATAACCATGTGTACACTGCGGCGAAGACATCTGGACACCTACCATGTCTGACCACCTTCCAAGAATAATGGCATTTGCTTTACTTGTGACTTCCAAGTCTTAGGTGGTTTCCTCTCACTGACAGACTGTCACCTGAATCTATAGGGAAGGGGATTTTGAGGAATATAGCTCTGGGCCTTAGAAGGGACTGGTGATGATGGCACCAAGTTAATCCGGCACAGTTGCATACCTAATTCACAGCACTCATTCATTCTGTCACTCCCATCTTTCTTGATCTTTTCCTAGACCCTAATGTATATAAGTCTCAATGGTCATTAAGCAACCCTGGAGTCTTGACACTTTTACTTTTTCATTGAATCATTTTAGATTGCTTTGTATAGCTATAGATCTTTTCTGAGTTATTTAAAAATAACACTAATTTTATTCCATACCTATTTCTTGAACTCTAAACCTGAGGTAGGTTCATTCCTTAAACATTGCTTGTGCCTTATTACTCACGTGAGCATAGCTCCAGGTCATTACAGCAACAAACATGAATTTCATCAATAATTTCAATTCTTAGACTTGGTAAAGAAATGTATAAATAAAGACTGCATGAATAATTATTCTGAAATACTGAGAAATCTCAATGTTTGCATTTGCTGGATTCTTTGAGACCAAAGTCCAAAGTGAGATTACAGAACAGAATCTGTTTTGCAAATTGATAGAGGAAATTTTTTTTAAATTTTAGAGATGTGGGGTATAATTCAGGGTTAGATATACAAATGTTCATTATGCAGGTACCCTTGTTGGTGAGGTGTGTCCCCCTCCCCTGACAGTTTCTCTCAACTGCCAATCCCAAACCTCCTCCCCTGGCAGTTTCCCACTACTGCCAATCCCTTTATTATAGTATTATGATAATTGTTCAAGGTCCACTTATGAGTGAGAACGTGTGGTACTCAGTTCTTTGCTTCTGTGATAGATCACTGAGTATGATAGACTCTAAATCCATCCAAGTTGCTGTGAAGTCCATAAGTTTGTCCTTCTTTATGGCTGCTTAATATTCCATTGTGTATATGCTGCCCATCAAAACTGGATGGGATAAAAAAATGTAGAGGAAATATTGATGTGGTACTTAACCTACTGGTCTGAACCCAGTGAGCTAAACTCTGTCTGTCCGTGGTTAAAACTATCCATAAATAACCACCCTTATATAACTCCCTCTTTACCCACTCACCTATAAATCATTTGAAAATCTCCCATGACCAACCAGATAATGAATCACTGAAACTCTGCTCAGTACAGTATTTTTACTAGTGATTGTCCATTGCTTTCCAAGTGACTCATTAGAAAAACTTGTCAGATTTGGGTATGCACAGTTTGAATCCTAAGTAGTTGAGAAGTTTGATTTGGTTTACAGAGAAATTGAGTAGTGAATAATAATAATATTCTGGTGAGTATTCTTCCATTTAGTAGGAGGTTATATAAAATTTAAAAATTGATCAAAATGTGTTAACTGAATGCATTTTATTGCTAACAGTTTTAGTTATGATTCAAATATAAATTATGTACACATGAATGATTTGTTTATATCTTTTTTGTTCAATAATTATTCAGGTTATATTAGTGTTATGATGTGGAATTAAATGCTAGCAGCCCAAAATTAAGTAATTATATTTGGTCTCAATACAAAAAAATTTGGCATGTAAGGATGATACTTGATGTTAGTTGTAAAATAGCATCAGTAAGTAGGTAGCTAATACTCACTAGTCCACTATTTCTTGTAAGATAGTTAAGTTTAAAACAATTGTTTTCTAAACATGTCAGGCAAGCCAAATATTAGATGCAGAGATGGCTTTGAATTCAGAATTATATTCAAAGTGTCATGTGAGATCATCAGATTTACTAAAGAATTATTTTGGTCTTTAAGACTTCGTGCTCTTTAAACAGAGCAGACAGCATGTAGATTATTTAGTGATACCTGAAAATATCCACCTTGGCAGGTAAATATTGGGAAGATGGATTCACCCATTGAAAAGTGGAACCTAATAATTGGCAACTTGGCTTTAAAGCAGGTAAGTGGTATACATGTTTGTTTACAGATCTTGGCTTTGCAGATATTGGGTAAGATTACCTGTAAGATTGGTATAATTTTAGTACTATGACTCTACCATTTAATTGTTTCAGAAAACACCAAAACAATAATTTAGTACTTTGAAAAATAAATGTAATAAATGAATACTCATGACTTCTGAAAGCTATTCTTTCTCCAAAAATGGATCACATTTTTTCAAATATGAAAAATGTGTAATATTTGTAATGTAATGCTTTTTATCATGTGTGATAGAGTCAGAATTTGTGTTAATTCCATACAAATATTTAACACTTAATTGCTTAAGTGTTATTTTTCCGCTTCATTTTTTTAAATAAATCATCTGTTAATTGAACTGAGCTCTTTTCTCTATATTATGGGTAGCCATTTGTTTAAGTTGAGTTTTCATTAATTTTTTAATGTTACTAGTGTTACTATAAACAAATACATTAAATTACCGATTACATATGCACTAAACTGTGGATGGTGTATAATCTGCATCTCTTTCTAATCTCAGGTGAGTGTCTCTTCTTCCTCTCCCCCTACCTATTCAATCTCCAAGACAGAAGACTGCAGCTGCCCCCAGCAATTCTCTAGCTAGTGTGAGCTTAGGGAATGCACACGGATTTTGATGTTAGCTCAACTAGGACATATTGTTGAGAACATGGTTGCGAGAACGTAATTTCTTGTAATGGATTTCAAGGACAAAAAAAAAAAAGGAATTTTTTGAACATCTGTGCAACTGCCTCAAAGGTCATAGGTTTGGAAATAAGAACATCTGGGATCTAACCTCAGCTCTCATATTAACCAGCTCTATAACCTTTGTTAATTTGCTTGACCTTTCTGGACTTCACTTTCCTTTTAATTCACAGTATTGCATTATATATGTCTAAGATCCTTTTAGCTTGAACTTGTAGGAATCCATGCAGGGGTAATAATCAAAATATTTAACAACCAGTAGGGTACTATAAATAATATGTAAACATAAAAATTTGAAATAGATTTCATTTTATTATTTATTTATTTATTTATTTATTTATATTTGAATCAGGGTCTCACTCTGTGGCCCAGGCTGGAGTCCATTGGCACGATTGACTCACCACAACCTCAACCTCTTGGGCTCAGGCAATCCTTCTGCCTCAGCCTCCCTCCTGAGTAGCTGGAACTGCAGGCATGTGCCACCACACTCGAATAATTTTTTAAATTTTTGTAGAGACGAGGTCCTCTTATGTTGCCCAGTCTGGTCTTGAACTTCTGAGCTCAAGCAGTCTTCCCTCCTCAACTTCTCAGAGTGTTGAGATTACAGGCATGAGCCACAGTGCCCAGCCTCATTTTATTCTTTAAATACCCTAAAGTCTTACATATGTTGTAGTGTCAATTATTTATCACATCATTCTAATGATTTCCATCTCAGCTTTTGATTTTTCTTCCACTCTTAGTCTTCCCTTGTCATCCTGTCTCCCTGCTAATGTTGGTCAGGATGAGAGTCTGACTTGGCTAGGGATTTGCTGACCCTAGTTGCTTTAGCCGGAAGTCTGTGTCTTTATCTGCCTCACTCACCAAGGACATATGATGAACAGAGAATCAGGACACAATTGGTGCCAGCCAATGTGAACTAAGCCATAGGTTGGAGCCCAGTTACCAGCAGACAAAACGAGCAGAAGATGGAAGGGTGCGCGTGAGGATGGAGGGGCTTTGGCTAAAGCTGGCAAAGGGTCGATGACTGTGGGAGGGGAGTGGGGTGGACTGCCATAAGGCCTCTATGCCTGGAGGCTGGCTGTGGAGGGTGGAGGTGGGAAGAGTGAAGGTGACAGAGGGGCTCACACTTTCACTTACTGTGGGGTATCAGATGGGATTACCTGTCACAGATTTCTTCACAATTGTGCAGAACAGCCACCTCGACAGTTGCACAGGTAGTCAAATAAAGCAAAGCCCCTGTCCCATCTGAGGAGCCTGGCCTCCCCAGGGGATGTGTCCTGTACCAGCATCTGTTCAGGCCTGCAGCTCCCATGAGTCTCCCCAGCTGCTCCTTGAACCCAGATTTTGCTTTATCTTTGGTACAATTAGTCTTTTTCAATGAGTCATTCTCTTGCTGGTTTATAGTACAGGACATCCTCGTCTCAGCTGTGTGCTTTCCTGTCTTCGAAATACACACACACACACACACACACACACACACACACACACACATTCCATAATGTCTGCAGCAGGCTCCCCAGCTTGTGATCCAGTGTCAAGCCAGGAAAAACTTGGAATTGCAGTGCTAGAATTTATATTATATGTTAATTCTACTGCTCTAAAGTACTATTATGTTCTTTACTAACCAGTATGAAAAGACTGAAATATTCTGACAATGGCTGCAGCCATAGTGGTGCTTCCAGCTTGAATCTCAGCTCTGAATTTGCAGGTGACTGGCAGGGTCTGTAACAAAAGACCATGGGGCTGGAATCCAGGCTATCTGGACTCTGCAGTCCTGGTTCTTCTGTTAATGCCATATGACAGGGTCAGACAACTTCAGAGATTTTTCATTGAAGATTTTTCACTGCTGGAGCCCTGGATTCCAGCACATAGGTTCGTGTCAGAGGGTTTGTGGATGCCAAGACATTCTACTCCAAATATTGGGTGCCTCTGTGTTTTCCTAGAGGAAAGGATCTCTATTCTCTGGAGTTATTACCAGATGGCCAAAGGAGCCCACGACACAAACAGCCAAGCATTAGTGGGATGGATGATTCCCTTGGGGTTTTTTCAGCTCTGACATTCTAGAAATCTGAGCTCAAGAGTTTGCAGTCAGTGTTGCTTCTCTTAGTTGCAAGATTTTTTGTGTGTTGTTGTTGTATGTTTGTGTATGTGTGTGTTTGTTTTGGAGTCAGGGTCTTACTCTGTCACCCAGGCTGGAGTGCATCATCACAGCCTTAGCCTCCTGGGCTCAGCTGATCCTTCTGCCTCAGTCTCCAGAGTAGCTGGGACTGCAGGCACCTGCCACCACACCTGGCTAACTTTTATACTTTTGTAGGGACAA
The DNA here is from genome assembly GCA_963574415.1 of Tarsius wallacei. Classification (NCBI taxonomy): domain Eukaryota; kingdom Metazoa; phylum Chordata; class Mammalia; order Primates; family Tarsiidae; genus Tarsius; species Tarsius wallacei. Next base: position 39,683 of record CAUYQG010226810.1, read on the forward strand.
GGTCTTGTTATATCTCCCAGGCTGGTCTTGAGATCCTGGGCTCAAGCAGTCCTCCTGCTTCGGCCTCCCAAAGTGCTGGAATTACAGGTGGAAGCCACTGTACCTGCTGGCCTTAGTTGCAGGTTTTGCATGTTGCTTTGTGTCAACACTGTAGAAAGCACTTTATATAGTTCTATAATTAATTTAAATCTCAAAGTTGAATGTTATCATTGTCAGTTTACAGATTAGGAACTGAAATCTTCATAGCACAAATCAGGATTATGATTATTTGTGAGGTTATTTTTGAATGTCTCTGTCTCCCACTGACCAAAAGCCTTGTGAGTGTAGGGACTGAATCTATTTTGCCCACTGTTGTAGCACAACACCAAGCATAGCACATTGTCCTTAGTGGAACCTAAATAAATACTCATTGAATGAATGAATTGAAATAACTTGCCACAGTCTCTTGCCAACTCTGCCTCTAGAGTCAGACTTTTGATGTCTGGACTGGGTACTTCTCAGTCTGAAGGTGGGACTTTCTTAGATGATCTGTGGGTTATACCATCAATGCCCCTTGGGGTGCTTGTTAAAACCAGATTTCTGGCCTCCATGCCATATGTGTTGTCACCAGATCAGGGCAGTTTGAGAACTCACCGGGCGTGGTTGCGCGCTCCTGTAGTTCCAGCTACTTGGAAGGCTGAGGCGGAAGGATCACCAGAGCCCAGCAGGTTGACGCTGGGGTGGCTGTGAGTGTGCCACTGCACTCCAACCTGGGTGACAGAGTGAGACTCCAACTCAAAAAAACCCCCCAAAATATGGTAATTACTCTAAAAGGTAATATTGCTCAATTACCATATGCAATACTTAAAAAATTTTTCATACATATAATTTACATAATCAAACATTTAAAATGTGCTTTTAAAATGAATAATTTGGTTGGATTTACGTAAACATTTTTTAGGTTCAAGCAACAGTCGTTGGCTTTCTAGCAGCCGTGGCAGCAGTTATATTGGGCTGGATTCCAGAGGGAAAATATTATCTGGACCATTCCATACTCCTGTGCTCTAGCAGCGTGGCAACGGCCTTCATTGCCTCCCTTCTGCAGGGTGAGTGAACTCTTGAACATCTGGTCTGCTGTCTTTTACTTTTAAGTGATTTATTTTTCAAAATGATGACTTTTTATTTAAATGATACTTGTTAGTCGCAAATACAACAGAAAAAAGTTATCTGAAAACGTTAAAAATATCTTAATTAGTCCAGGTATGTTTATATTTCATTATTTTAAAACTTAGTGTAGAACAGGTTTTTTTGAAGTTGTCCCCTGGCCTTAGACAGTCTCAGATAATTCCTAAAAATGATCGGGAAAATAGCCTAGACATTCATTTGTTCCTATAAGTTAAATTAATTGAGAAACTCCTTTCTGGAAATCATGCAGGAGATTTACTGGCTTGTCACTTGAGTAGCAACAAGTGTTCCAAGAATCCTGAGTCAAAGACAGTGCCTCTGTTAAAAATTTCTTAAGTTTCAGATTTCAAAAAGATTTCTTCACTGTTTCGGTGGCATTACAAATATATCCTTATGCTTAAGACAGCATATTGTTGGCTATAGAATTTTAAAGAGCCAGAAGGTTTTAAAAATAAACTACATTAGAACTTTTTAGTTGGGTTATCTTTCTTAATATCTATTTATTTATTTGAAATTTACACTAGATTGTTAGCTTGGTTCTTTTTATTTTATAATTGCCGTCTCCTCACCCTTACGTCATCAGTAAAGTTAAAAAAGGAAGATTGTCACATCAAGTGATCATGCAACACAGCTATTTTTTTTGGCTAGGTTCTGGGCATTTTTGGGAATCTTACTAAAATTAACACTTGACTTTCAAAATATTTTCAAGCATTTTGTTTTAGTACTTAAATTTTATTAGGGATAGTTTCTTGTCTTTATATAGAAATACTAGAGTTGAATGGAGAGAACACTTGAGAACACTGGTCAAAGTAGACAGATGTTAAGCTATTGGAAAATTAAATTTCTGGTTTAAAAAAAAAAGTTATAGCATCAGCAGTCTATTTCTTCAGGTTTATTTGCTTCTGTTTTCTTTCTGATTTTGTTTCATTTAGAAAGTATTGTTTAAAATTTTTCAGTCTAACAAGTGTTTGAAATGCCTAGCCTTTTCAAAACTATTGAAAATTTCCATTTTAAAAATGCATTTGTTTAAAGCATCTTACTTTGAATAATATGTGTTCAAATTTTATGATAACTTGACCTTTATAACCACCTTAATATATGTAATGCAGATACTATTAACAATGTTTTGTAAGTGAGAAAACTGACTCCGGTAAGATGACTTGTCTAATTTCATCATCTTATTAGCAGTGGAATCAGAATTGAAACCTAAATTGCCTGACTCCCAGCTCTTTCCACTGGAGCGTGATGCATGCAGCATATTTGTTTTCAGCTGGAAAGCTATAGATGGCACTACGTATACGAAAACTTCCCATATAGATCTCTAAATGCGCTGGCTTTAGAAAAAGAATTCTGTACAATCACATCTTGTTTAATTACTGCATAATACATTTTTAAGACTTTTCTGTTATAACCATTTTTCTTTTTACAATGATATTATGGTAAGGTAAGTCCAGTGACTAAACAAGTCTCCAGAATATTAAGATGCGAGACATTGCTTCACGTAAGACATAAATTTTACTTTGAAAGATTTTAACTTTAAAAGATAGAGTCACTTGCAAGCTATGGGGCCTTAGGCAAGAATTTAAACCCTACTTCTCTACTCAGTTTTATTGTCTATAAATAAGTATCCTGGAATAAAACATTTAGAATCATTTTTACTCTAAAAATGTGAAATTTTGTTAATTTTTTTCTTGTAGCCATATTTAGGTTTCCATCTTGATTTATGATTCACACATAAATAAACATTTAACATTTTCTCTGTACTGCATCCTCTTAATGAATGTGTTAGCATGAGAACATCTATACAATTGGGTGTAGATATAAGTGTCATCATTTTTTCTCCCATTTGTATGATTCAAGAGAATCAGGATGTAAAAGTGTATGCACACAGTCACATTTTCATCTTCTGTTCTCTTGTGGGTTTATAGACAGAGACTTTGCATTTAAAGAATATCTTTTACAAAGACTGTTTCTTGTGTTTTGGCCTTCGGTGTTTAAATTTTAATTATGTCCTCCTTCTTAATACTTCAGCGCTTTTAAATAATGACATGAAGCAAGCATTTCTAGCTACCATATGTGAACAAATCTGCTTTTGTTGGTCTTTTTCCCAGTTGCTATGCATATAAATATGACTCACCTTTTTTTTTTATGTTTTCATACTTTATTTGAGAGTTGAAATTAAAATCTTTGGATTTTATACACACAAATACATTATATCTAAGATATACCTATCGCTAAATTTTAGCTTTAATGTAATTTTAGTAGCATTTGGTTCTTTAAATGCAACATTGAACTTCTTAAATCTTCTATGATTCCCATTAGGAGTTTGTTGAAAGGCATTTCTCCAAAGCATTAGAGTAAATGTTTTTCTTGCTTTAGTCAGCTTATTTAAGCAGTCTAACTGGAATTGATATGCTATTTATCTGTCCTATGTATTTTGGTATTTGGGGGACTGATTTTTTTTTTTTAATCATAGTATAGAAAGTAATGAACATTCTTTCTTCTAGGAATAATAATGGTTGGGGTTATTGTTGGTTCAAAGAAGACTGGTATAAATCCTGATAATGTTGCTACACCCATCGCTGCTAGTTTTGGTGACCTTATAACTCTTGCCATATTGGCTTGGATCAGTCAGGGTTTGTACTCCTGTCTTGGTAAGTTGACTTGAAACTACATATTGTGTTATTTGGAGTCTCTTTAAATATTGTGGCAGCGTTGCCATGAATCCATCTGTATTAGATCTGTCATCTGTATTAGAACTGTAGATGAGACTGATTAGAATGGTTACTGTCATTTGTTGTACACCTGTTTTGTGTTGTGGTTCTCACACATTTTTTCTCTTCTGGTAGAGCTTAAGACTTAGTAAGATGAGGATTATCATCTCCAGTTTTAGATGAGAAAACTGAGGCCCATAGAAGTTACCCAAGTTTATGCAAATACTGGTAGAAAGATTGAATATGGGTCAGTCATACACTCAATTCTGCCCTTTCTGATGTGCAGCCATCAGGAACCAGCCTACGGTGTTCTGTGGTGTGTGTTGAACTGCTGTCTCAGAATACGAGGTTATAGTGGTACTTGAAGGTTACCAGTTGGACGCTTTTTCCGCATCAAAAAGTAGCCTCAGGGCAGTTAGCAAAAAGAAAAAAAAATCACCATGAAAATTAGCCTGAATGCTCTGTGAAGTAGCAGCCATCTTATATATGTAATTTCTGATAAATAGTGAAAAAGTATTTATAGAGTCTAATGAATTATTTTAGTGCCAGTGTGTATTCTGGGCCTACTGTTGATGGTAGATGAATGTAATTTGTAAGCAGTGGTTAAATGCTAAAGGTTGTGGCTTTTTAAAAAAAATTTAGTGTCAAAATAAAAAAATAAAAAGAAACTGAAACCCACAGCAATATAAGAAAAAAATATAACATAGTCTATAAGCCAAACCAAAGGCAAGCAATTATTCATATATCCTCATATATGTTCACGGGCTTTATACAGATTTATGTTATATTTAAAAATAAATGTAAAGTCCATTTAGTTTGAAGAAGTTAGGTTCTTAGATATGTGCTCTTGAAATAAAGGAAGGGCTTTAACCTATTCTACAATCTTTGGAGATATTGAGAGAAGTTTTGTTTAATATATAAAATTGTCTTAAGCTGTTTGCAAGTAGCATAAACACAATATTTAATAAGATTTAATGTGTATGTTCAAGGAAACATTTTCTTGTTTTGAAGTTAAGGATGCATTCACTTGAAGTAAGGTATAAGACAATAAACGATCAATGACCTAAATGTAAGATCTTATTCCCAAAGGTCTTGGCTTTTGTTGTGCAATAGACAAAGAATTAATTATATGTGTTCAGGTATATTAAGGATAATGCTTAGCTCCCTTCTCTCCCACTCAAAACACAGAAAATGACAGTTACATTACTACAGGGATCATCGTAAAGCTGCTCTAATTTATACTGTTGAGGTGATACATGGGTTATCTTTTTTCCTTCTTTGAACCATTATACAACTTAGAAATAGATGCTGAAGTCTGTGATTGAAATATTAGCTTATAGCTAGTATTAGAAAATGTTTCAATATTTTTCTCTTCCTCTTTAAACTCACCCACTCACGGGCAGACAGCTGGACAACTTGTAGTCCTCACCCCACAGGAAAAGGCTGTTAGGTGTATTGGGGAAGGGAGACGGTCATCATTAGAATGGATCCCAAAAGAGAAAGCCAGTTAGGGCATGAGTTAGGCATGAGTTAGCGCCCTTTCCCTCGTCTTACCAATTAGATAAGTCTCTCCGACTTTGAGGAGGAGGAAAGAAAGGAAAAGAGGAGTAGAAGAGTTTGAAGCGTCTCTTTCCAATATTATTAAGAGGGCAGAAATCCTGTGGTTTTGCCCCAAAACATGGAGAGTAGTAATGGTTCTGGGATGGCTTCCCCTATAGAAAAGAAAGGTATATTATTTTCAGACTTGAGTACTTTAATTATAATTAAGTCATTTGCAACACATTTCTCAGCCGCTTGCTAAATACCAGGTGTCTCCTCAGTTGAAGACACAGTAGAAAAAAAGAGAATGCCATTGAAGAATGTTATCATAATAAATATGACAAGTGTTATAATGATACAGGCTAAATACTATGAGATTCTAGAAGATAAACAACTGTTGAAGAAAAAGTATGCGCTGACTTAAAAAAATTTTTTTTTCATTACACAAGTGGTAAACTCTCCTTATAAAAGACTTAATCATAATGGGTTGCCATCTAAAGCTTTCAGTATTCTAAATGTTATATGAAGGAAACCCAAAAAAACCCAGAATTATCTTTTGGAGGGCAGACCCCTTGTAGTACTGGCTTCCTCTGCTAAGTATGTGTTCTAGGAACCCACTGACCTCAGTGTACCAGCTAGCATTGTTGTGAGAGGCTGCATTTGGCTTCAGTGAATTTTTTTTGGAGATTCTTTCAATACTTTTGTCCGTTTCATGATGGATTTACGGGTGCACCTGTCCACATTGTACTGAGTGTTCAGCAGTTTGACCCCAAACAACATGACCCCATGCCCTACCCTTCTTGTTCACCCAATCTTGCCCGGAGCAACTGTTTTTTTGTTTTCCCTGATGAAAAAGCCCACAAGGGGAAACATTTTGCCAGTGTGGAAGAGGTGAGGCCAAAAATGGCAGAAGCACTAAATAGCATCAAAATTGATGAGTTCAGAAACTGTTTTGAGCAGTGGAAAAAGCATCTTGATAGGTGTATTGCATCAAACGAAGAGTACTTTGAAGGTGACTGAAGTTTAAACATGTAAGAATGAATACACAATTTTTAAATAAATAAGTACTGTGTCTTTTTGGGATCCCCTTCATGTAGTAATACATTAATAGCTTAACTGGATCCAGAAATAAAAAAGTAAAATGGAATATTATTACAGACCATTATTTTGAAAAATAGTAATATTAAATTTTGTTTAGGAGTTTCTAGGCATTTTCTTGTCTTTCAAAAGTTGGCTCAAAATAACTCAAGATGAATTAATTAAAGTTGTGTCTCTTACATTTTTTCTGTATCATTGATTCCGCTAAAGGGATATATTTTAAATGGGCTACAGATCAATTCCATAGTTAATTTAACAGTTAAAGGTGTTTCTGAAGTGTTGGTGTTTTTGGATTGCTAGTGTGTCTGTGTGTGAGCACTAGGGGGCCTCATAGGATCAGCAGTTGGATGCTTCATATTTTTTGTTCAAAATACAAAGATGACAAACAGGCACATTTAAATTCCAAGTCCTCATTCATGCTGGTGAGAAGCCTTGCTCTCGGAAGCAAAGTTTAATTCCTAAACTATATTGAAAACACTTAGCAGTCTTTAGAGATAAAACGATTTCATGATAGTTACAGGCTTTGGTTATAGAGGCCATGTATTATATGGCTCTCAAAGAACTGGACATCAAAGAAAGTCTTATGGGGTCAGTTCATCAAGAAAATATAGCAATTGTAAGTATATATGCACATAACATCAGAGCACTCAAATATACGAAGCAATTGTTAATAGATCTGAAGGGAGAAATAGCAATACAATAATAATAGGAGACTTCAATACCCTACTTTCAACAATGAACAGACTATCCAGGCAGAAAATCAAGAAGAAAACATTGAACTTGGATGACACTTTAGATCAAATGGACCTAAAAGATATATACAAAACAGTCCATCCAACGGCAGCAGAATATATATTCTTCTCAAGCACGCATGAAACATTATCTAGGATAAATCATACGTTAGGCCACAAAACAAGTCTTAACAAAGAAAACTTTAAGAAGATTGAAATCATATTAAGTATCTTTCTTTTAACCACAATATAATTTATAGTTTATAAATCAATAACAAGAATAAAACTGGAAAATTCACAGATATGTGGAAATTAAACAACATGCTCCTGAGCATTGTGAGCATTGGCCAAAGAAGAAATCGAAAAAGAAATTTAAAATGTATCTTGAGACAAACAAAATGGAAACACAGCAAACCAAACCTGGGGGACACAGCAAAACCAGGTCTAAGGGGGAAGTTTGTAGTGATAAACGCCTACATTTAGGAAGAAGAAAGATCCCAAATAAACAATCTAATGTTATACTTCAAGGAACTAGAAAAAGAAGACTAAGGTACACCCAAAGTTAGCAGAAGCAAGGAAATAATAAGAATCCAAGTAGAAGTAAATCACATAGAGAACTGAGAAACTAAACAATAAATTCACAAAACTAAGAGTTTTGAAAAAATAAAATTGACACAGCCTTAACTAGACTAAGAAAAACAAGAAAGAAGACTCAGCTAAACAAAATCAGAAATGAAAGTGAAGACATTACAATGGATGCCTCAGAAATAAGGATCATAAAGGATTATTATGGACAATTTTATGTCAACAGATTAGATAACCTTGAGGAAACTGATAAATTTCTAGAAACTTACACCCACCAGTGTTGAATCAGGAAGAAATAGAAAGCCTAAACAGACCAATAACAAATGGATTGAAGTAGTACTTAAGCTTTTTTTTTTACCAAAGAAAAGCCCAGGACCAGATGGCTTCACAGCTGAATTCCACCAAACATTAAAATAATTAGTACCAAACCCTTCTTAAACTCCTCCCAAAAGATAGAACTAGAGGGAATACTTCCAAACTCATTTTATGAGACCAACATCACCCTAATACCAAAGCCAGACGAAGACACCACAAGAAAAGAAAATTATAGGCTGATATCTCTGATAAACATAAGCTGAAAAAATCTTCAATAAGATACTAGCAAACCTAATGCAATGATACACAAAAAATATTATACATCATGACCAAATGGGGTTTATCCCTGAGATGCAAGGTTGGTTTAACATTTGCATATCATCAGTGTGATGCACCACAGTGTAATAAAGTATGTAGGAAGAAATTTAACAAAGGAGGTGAAATATCTCTACAATAAAAACTATAAAACATTAATGAAATAAATTAAAGTCACAAATAAATGGAAAGCTATCTCATGTTTATGGATTGGAGATTGAAAGAAATAGTATTGTTAAAATGCCCAAGCAATAGGGTAGTATGCTTTTCAGTGGGCTACTGTTTTTTTTCAATGCAATCCCTATCCCAATTTCAATGGTGTTCTTCACAGAAATAGAAAAAAAAGAATGCTAAAATTCATAAGGAACCACAAAAGACCCCAACTAACCAAAGCAATTTGGAGAAAGAAAAAGAAAGTTTTAGGCATCACACTTCTTGATTTCAAATTATATCATAAAGCTATAGTAATCAAAACAGTATGGTGCTGGCATAAAAATGGACATATATAACAATAGAACAGAATAGAGAGCCCAGAAGGAAACCCATGCATATATGGTCAACCAATTTTTAACAGTGACCCCAAGAAGACACAATAAGGAGAGAATGGTCTCTTCAATAAATTGTGTTCGGAAAGCTGTGCATCCACATGTAGAAAAATGAAACTGGACCTTTATCTTACAAACACACAAAAATCAATTCAAAATGAATTAAAGATCTAAACATACCTGAAGCCATAAAAACTCCTAGAAGAAAAAGTCCTTGACATTGGCCTTGGCAATGATGATTTCAAATATCACATCAAAAACTCAAGCAGTGAAAGTAAACTAAAAAGTTTTGGCAGAGCAAAAGAAACAGTCAACAAAATGGAAAGGCAGCCTGTGGATTGGGAGAAGATATTTGTGAACCTTGTATCTGATAAGAGGTTAATATCCAAAATACAAAAGGTGCTCATTCATAGCCACTTGACAGCCCAAAACAAATAACCCATTTTAAAAATGGGCAAAGGACATGAATAGACATTTCCCTCAAGAGTACATAAAAACACCAACAGGTACTCAATATCACTAATCATCAGGGGAATGCAAATCAAAACCACAATGAGATATCGCCTCACACCTGTTAGAATGGTTATTACCAATAAGATGAGATAAAACAAATGTTGGCAAGGATGTGACGAAAAGGGAATCCTTGTACAGTGTTAGCAGAAATGGACACTGGTGCAGCTGTTATGGAAAACAGTGTAGAGGTTCCTTAAAAAATTAAAAATAGAACTACCATAGGACCCGGCAATCTCCCTTGGGTATATACACAAAGGGAATGAGATCAGCACCCCGTAGAGATGTCAACACTCCCACGTTCACTGCAGCGTTATTCGTAATAGCCAAAATGTAGAAATAGCCTAAGTGTTCTTCAGTGGATGCTAGATAAAGAAAATGTGGTATGTATACAATGGAATATCATTCTGGCTTAAAAAGGAGATCCTGCCATCTGCAACGACATGGATGAATCTGGAGGGCATTATATCAAGAGAAATAGGCCAGACACATAAAGAAAAATACTGCATGACTTCATTTACGTATGGAATCTTTAAAAAAGAAGAAGTCAGCTATACAGAAACAAAGAATAGAATGGTAGTTTTGGGGGATGGTGGTTAAGGGTGGGGTGAGGCAGGAAATGGGGAGATGTAGGTCAAAGGGTACAAAGTTGCAGTTAGGCAGGGTGAATACATCTAGAGATCCAATGGTGACTACAGCTAGGAATATTGTATTATACATGGAAGTTTGTCTGGAGAGTAAACTTAGGTGCACTTACCACAAAAAAGAGTAAGGGTGATAAATACCTGAGATGAAGGATGTTAATTCCCTTGATTGTAGTGACATTTCACTTTGTATAAATCTACCAAGATATCATGTTGTACGCCTCAAGTCTATACCAAAGAGAGAGGAAGAGGGGAGGGGAGGGGAGGGAAGGGGAGGAAGAAAAGGAGAGTCTTACTTAACTGCTTACTCAGAATTTTGGGTATTCTGAAATGACTTTGAACACCCCCCTCATGTCCGGTTAGCCTTCATACATGTAATTAAGGCTCCACGTTCATTCGATATGCCACCTCTCTTTTGGTCCTGCTAAAATTTGATTTCTGATATTGGAAGTAAATATAGAATTTTTTTCTCTTTTTATCTCTACTCCTTCAAAAAAGAATAAAGCAAACAAGCCCAAAGCTTTAGTTACTCCTATTGACTTTATGTATTTTTTGAATCACCCTGAATAACTCTTTATTGCTTTGTGGGCAAAGTTAAAGTTTTTAGGCTGATATATAGGCCTACTGGAATTGGCAGAAATTTATTTTCTTAAGCTCCTGCCTGTTTCTTCCTTTCTTGTACCTTTAAAAAAAGAAAGGGTCAGGCTTGGTGGTTCAGCCTATAATCCCAGCACTTTGGCAGGCCGAGGCAAGTGGATTGCCTGAGCCCATGGGTTCTAGACCAGCCCGGGCAACTTGGCAAGAACTCATCTCTACAATATATCAAAAATTAGCCGGGCAAGGTAGTGCATGCCTGTGGTTCCGGCTACTTTGAAGACTGAGGCGGAAGGATCACTGGAGCCCAGCAGACCGACGCTTGGGTGGCCTTGAGCGTGCCTGGGTGATGGAGTGAGACTCCAACTCAAAAAAAAAAAAAAAAGAAAAGAAAGAAAGATAGAAACTGGGTCTCGCTATGTTACCCAGGCTGGGCTGGTCTTGAACTTCTGGGCTCAAGTGATCCTCCCACCATGGCCTCCTCAGTAGAGGAGACTACGGGTGAGCACCACAGCACCCAGCTACCTTGACCTTTTATTTCTGTCAAACTCACCTATTTACTGATCTCATATACCATCTGTTTTTTAGTTTTTTTTTTTCTCGTGTCACTCCCTTCTCCCAATTTATGCTCTTCTTCACATCAAGGCCAATCACACTCCTTATTTTCTAAGGCTAAATGTATAGATTTTTCCTAATCTTAAGTGATCTTTTTCTCTTCTGCATTCCTCTGGTACTTTATTGACACTTACGGTGTTCTTTATGTTTGGCCAGTCATTGTAGCTTTTTGTGTACGTGTAAGAACCTTTCCTATGAGGATATAAGCTTCTTGAGGACAAAACTGTGTTTTTATCCTATTTATTTAGCTTCTTTGTAGTGCCCTGTAGTGTCATATGCATAATGAATGTTTAATGAGCAGTGCTTCACCAAATGCTTTATTCCTTTTGAAAGTGTTCCAATTAATGTGATTAGAAGTTATTCAGGAAATGTTATATGCATATAAAACAAGATAGATAGCCCTCTGAATGATTTTGGCACAGTAATCATCCAATAACATAATATTCTATTTTTAAAATCCTTTTGATGAGGACACAGTTTTGGGGAATTATTGGAAGGGTGTCTTGCTTGCCTTAGCAGAAGGTATCTGGAAACTAACAGAAAAATAAAAGCAGCAACACATGGCTGGAAAAGATGTATTTCAAATGGAAATAGAAAACTGGTGTGGAGAGTAATCTAAGCTTTGGATAGTGATACACTTTTGTGTGGCTTGCAAAGATAATATAATGGCATTTATATGTTCTTATAGCAATCTTTAAGAACTACTAAAACGATTCAACATTTGACCAGTAACTGGAATATCTGTACAAATGGTCATTGTCCTTTATTTTTGTTTGCATAAGAGAATTTTAAAAACTTCTTTTCAAGTATTTATGACTAGATGGCTATGTAAGCTGTATAATTATTGTATGTGCATGATATGTATTGATTTGAAAAACGTATTATATATTTCTCTTATTGGCAAAATCTGAGAAGCAAAATTGATTGATTTTTCATTCTTCAAGGTTAATTTTATAAAGGTGACTTGGTTGAAACTGTAAGACCAATAGCTATCAGCCTCAGGTTACCTTCTTCCTATGGAGTTCTGCAGGAATGGCACCTGGATATTTACAGGGCATCACCGTTTAATGGGTAGAATCTAAATTTATCTTTGAATGTTACTATGCTGAGAGATTTTTAGCTCTATACCATCTTAAGGTAGAGTGATTTCTAGAATATTGGTTCCCTGAGAAAATTCAGATGGTTATTAAAGGGCATTTAGAAAAAAAACAATTTGCAACTTACAATGCCCATTGCTTTGTTGCTTACACAGAAACAACTAAGACTCATAACAGCTACATATGTCAGAAGAATTTGGGATGAGAATGATGAATGCTATTAATGAAATTATGTAATAGTAGTTGGAAAATGCCACCAAAGTATAATAAAGGGTGAAATCTATGAATCACAAAATATGCTAGTCATGTTTGGCAGTTAGGTGGAATCAGAGCAATTTGAACTGCTTTAGCTGTGCTAATCTTTACTTTTCTGTAGTTTGTCTAGATCATGGAATCAGTACTAATGTATGTGGACATTTATTAGGCTTAAAATTCCAAAAAATTTCAAATATACCTGTATTAGTTTTCTGTTGCTGCTATAACATATGATCACAAATCTTGTGGCTTAACATAATAGAAATGTATTTTCTTACAATCCTGGAGGCCAGAAGTTAAAAATGTGTTATATAGGACTAAAATCAAGGTGTCATCAGGACTAGTTTCTTCTGGAAGTTTTAGAGGAGAAGCTATTCCTTGTCTCTTCCACTTGGTGGCTGCTGGTATCCCTTGGCTTGTGGCCGTAGCCATATTGCTTCAATTTCTGCTTCCGTGGTTGCATTGTCTTCTCCTCTTCTGTATCCAAATCTCCTCCTGCCTTCCTCTTAAAAGGACACCTATGATTACATTTAGGACTCACTCAAATAATCCAGGATAATATTCCCCTCTCAAAACCCTTGACTTAATCATACCCGCCAAGTCCCCATTGCCATAGAGGGTAATAGTCACAGGTTCTGGGGATTAAGACGTAGATATTATCTGGGCCATTATAATACCCACTATGATATACCAGATTTTAATCCAAAATATTATTTTAACCAGGATCTTTTAAAAATGTGTTTCATTTAGAAGAGAGGCATTATTTTACATTTTAATATTAATACAGTAGTTCATAGTCGGTTCTTAACTGACCATTTCCTCTTACTGATTGTGCCATTTGGGTTTTCTAAAAGTAATTATTTAATTTTATGGCATCTATAAAACATGAACATAACCCCCAAAGAGAAAAGTTTGTAGCATCTTCTCTTTTTTTCTGTTTTATAATTTCTCCTAGCTATCAACATTGGATTAAAAGTTAACCATGGATGAGTTGGGAGGGCCCTATGCTGTTATACGCACAACCAAATTGGGTGGGAATGGGCATATTAGGTTTGTTAGGAAATAGAACCAGAACACATTTACAGTAAATTGTTTGTAAAATTTGAGTTATCAAGGTTTTTCCACTCTTTTTTAATGTTTAAAAACTTCATTTGTAGATAATTTTATACTCATAGAATAGTTGCAAAAAAGCAAAAAAGTATAAAAAACACCTGCATACCCTTCATCTAGATTCGCCTAATCGTAATATTTTACCCCACTTGCTTTACCTTTGTTCTCTCTTCTTCTCTTTGCACATGTGTATGTTTGTGTTTAATGACATTGGCGTTTTGAAGAATATAGTCCTCTATCCTTTTTTTCATCGTTAGAACCTTTAAAAATTGGATATAGTTCATACATCATGCAACTCACTTTTTTTTTTTTGCGTTAGAGTCTCACTCTGTCACCCAGGCTGGAGGGCAGTGGCACGCTCCCAGCCACCACAGTCTCGACCTACTAGGCTCCGGCGATCCTTCCGTCTCCGCCTTCCAAGTAGCTGGAACTACAGGCACGTGCTACCACGCCTGGCTAATTTCTTTTATTTATTGTAGAGACAAGGTCTTGCCAAGTTGCCCTGGTGGGTCTTGAACCCGCGTGCTCAGGCAATCCACTAGCCTCAGCCTCTCAAAGTGCTGGGATTACAGGCTGAGCCACCGAGCCCGGCCTGCAACTCACTTTTTAAAAGTGTGCAATTTACCTTATTAAAGTGTAGAATTCAGTGGGTTTTGGTATATTCATAAGATTGTGCACCCATCACTATGATCTAATTCCAGAACATTTTCATCACCTCAAAAAGAAACCCTGTACACTTCAGCAGTTATTCCTCATTCCACCCCTTTCTCAGCCCCTGGCAACCACTAATCTACTTTTTATCTCTTTGGATTTGGCTATTCTGGGCATTTCATATAAATGGAACTATATAATATGTGACCTTTTATGTCTGGCTTCTTTCACTTGGCAAAATGTTTTCAGGGTTTATCAACATTGCTGCATGAATCAGTACTGAGTCATATTAAGTGCTGAATAATATCCCATTGTATGGTTAAGTGATATTCTGTTCATGGATATGTCACATTTTGTTTATGCACTCACCATTTGGTGGACATTTAGATTGCTTCTACTTTTTGGTCATTATGAATAATGCTGCTATGAACATTCTTATACGAGTTTTCATGTAAATTTATGTTTTCAGTTATTTGGGGGTATACAAGCAGGAGCATAATTTCTGGGTCACGTGGGTCAGATAGAACTGCTGGGTCAAATTAGCTCTATTTAACTTTTTGAGAAATGATCCACTCATTATTTTTTGTTTCTTTTCTGGAAAATGTTTCCTACTCTTTTTCTACTCTTTGAAAATTCAGGGCAATGACTCTGGGATTGGGATGGTGGGTGCTTTTTAAAATTTCAGATGTCCTCCCAGAAATTTAATGTTGATGATAACTTCTTTAAAGTCTAGTAAGGTGCTCCCATCTGGACCTGAGAAGAAAATACCAAGATGATTTGGCTTAGCAGAATAGTTCTTTTCGTTTGTGTTTGATGAATTTCAGTGCTTTTAGTTTTCTGTTTGGTTCTATTAGAATGATTGTTGGCAGTCTTAGTTGTTTTAGGATATTGGAATGCTTCCTAAGTGGGATGTTATTTATCTTTATCTAATGGCTTACAAGGAGAACTGGGAATCCATTCAACAAATAAAGGTTTTCTTCATTTTTTAAAAAGTCATGGAAAAAATGGCACAATATAGCATTAGTCATATTCATTTAAATGGAAGAAAATATAAAAATAAATTTTGTTAGTATATTTATTTTAAAGATATGATGTCAAATTTAGACAAAGGTATGGGAATAAAATTTGATTAGATAGGATTTTAATGTCTATAAAAATTGCTTGTCTTGAGGGGGAAAAAAATGAAAAATTTGAGTTTCTACCTAGTTCAAGCATCTTTAGTCATAGATGAGAAGATCTTTCATTATATTAAGAACCTAAAGAAATACATAATTCTTTTTTTTTTTTGAGTTGGAGTCTCACTCTGTCGCCCAGACTGGAGTGCAGCGGCTGCTCCCGGCCACCGCAGCCTCGACCCGCTGGGCTCCAGCGATCCTTCCGCCTCAGCCTTCCAAGTAGCTGGAACTACAGGCGCGCGCTACCACGCCCGGCTAATTTTTTGATGTATTGTAGAGATGAGGTCTCGCCAAGTTGCCCAGGCAGGTCTCGAACCCACGGGCTCAGGCAATCCACTCACTTCAGCCTCCCAAGGCGCGGGATTACAGGCTGAGCCACTGAGCCCGGCTGAAATACATAATTCAATCAAGGATAAGAGTTGCAGTAATGGTTGGAGAATTCTATGAGATAACAGAAAAATTAGGTAACATTTAACTTAGATTAAGTAATCTAAGACTGTAGGCTACAGGGACTGTGAGGTCAACTCTGTCTTTAAGTTATGAAATCTTTGCTATATATATAATAAATATTAGAGTCATTGAGAAGAATCCAGGAATGTCCTAGCTGAAATCTCTGATAATAATGAAACTTTAATCAAATTAAAATGATATCACCAAAAATGCCTTAGGATGATATAACTGTTTCAACAATGGGTATGCAACTTTTAACTCTGAGAAGATTTAGAGTTAAGTATAAAAATACTTGAGAATCAAACTCATGGGATTAATAGTTTTTTGCTAAAGAGCTAATACATATTTATTTTATGTACTTATAACTTAGCTCATTAGAGTAACATATCAGTCTTCTATTTCCCTTTTCAATTTTATAATTAATTGAATTATTCTTGTGATTTTTAAATAGAACTCTACCAAATTTTTATACATCATATGAATATTTATGAAAACTTGTCACCATATTTATACATTTTATTTATTAGATTTATAAAGATTACTTAAAGTACTTGGAAACTTGTGATATGAGTGAAATGTCTAAAGTAAATGGAATCTCTCAGGTTATTTAACTAAGTTTGTAAAATGGACCAAATATTATTCCAAGCTCTTAAAAATAATTTTTGGTTAGATGCTAGACATTGTAAATGTGTCGTTTTTAGGGCTTGATTGCTTTTCTTTACAGAGTGTTGAACTTTGTTCTTGTAGGCAGTCATTTGCGGATTAGCTTGAACTTTATAAGGCTTGCCTTTAAGCTTTATTGGGCTGATCTAGAGCAGATACTACCCTAGGACTAGCCCTGCCACTAAGATGCGACCTTTCTTGGGTCTCTGCTGAATGCTCGCAGTGTTCAAGAGGCCTCTCGGCTCTAAGGGGTTAGATGTTGAATGACTTCCAGCTCTATGTAAACTCTGGGAATTTTTCAGTTTATAACTCCCCAATTATTCTTGGCCTGGCCTTGTGGAGTTCACCCTTTGCATGCATGGCTTAGCAGTCCGTTCTCAGGCCCTTTCTTTGAGAGCTTCCTCCTCTCCAGCATTCTACCCTGGAAATTCCTTCTGCTTGAACCTCACTCTCAGAGTTCTTCCTCTCCATGCTGTGGTCTACATGTGCCTTTTGTCAGAAGGCTGGGGCTGTTGTAGGGATTACTTCTCATTTCTTTCCCTTCTCTCAGGAATCCCAGTCTTAAAATGCCTGTTGTTTAATGTCTGAAAACAGTTAAGATACACACACACACACACACACACACACACACATGCAAACACACATAAATGTTCTAGTCATTTCTGAAAACACATTTAAATTTTTGTTTAGAGGTGGGCATACATTATGTCTACAAAGCTTGACAAACAGCTAAGCCTAAGGTCAGTGAGGCAGTGGTGTACTCTCTCTATAGGAAAGCATAGCAGGAGTGGAGAGGGAATGAATACTTGTGACCAGAGAGGTATAGCAAACTCCTGTTAATCTGCTATCCCAGTGTTTCCCAAATAGCAAGATGTTGATAATGGTGATGAAAATGATGATGATAATAATAGATGTTCAATAAATGTCAGCTACATGCCAGGGTACTGCTATTCTAGTTAACTTATGTGTATGAATGACTAACAATAACCCCATGAGATAGATACTATTGCTACCATTTTATAAATAAGCAAACTGAAAATAATGGAGTTAAATCTCTTGTCTGAGGTAAGTTGGACCCCGATATGAAAGCTAGGTAGTCTGGAGAAATTCTGGTTAGTACAGTGTACTGTATTCCACCTTAGGATGTGAAAGAGTCTGCGTAGTTCTACAGCGAAGACATCTGTTTAACTTTATTAAACCTAACTTCTCAATTTTGTTTTGGAGTTCGGATATCTATTATCAGTAGATGGCCAGTATTTCATAGAATGCTGGTACTATAAGATCCACGTGGGCAAAGACTGTGTCCTACTTGGCTTTGTAGTTTAGAGTTCAGAGCACTCACTTGGGTGTTAAACACGTGCTTCCCTCTCAGCGCTCTCTCTTTACTGTGTTCTTAAGCCCCTGAGCCTCAGTTTCTTCATAAAATAGAAATGACAGTATCTACCTCATACTGGTGAGGATGATTAAGTGAGATGGTAGTAACATTCGGATGGCATTAGCGTTTAGCATAGTACCTGGTATATAGTAGGAGCCAAGTAAATGTTAGCTTTTTTTACTGTTGTTGTTCTTATCGTTGTTCTTATCGCTATTCCCATTGTAGGCCACATAGTTATTTCAATAAATGTTTGTTGAATTAATGTATTAATTTCAGTTACATTATTTAATGTTTTTAGTTTGTCTGCAGTTCTAAATTTATTTGTAAATTATAGCAAATGTATATCGTGTTAATATGTTTGATAGTACCATATCGTCCAGTGAACCTTTATGAATTTAGATTTGCTCCCTAAAAGAGAGATTGAAATGTTGTCTCTCTCTCTCTTTTTGAATTTAGAGACCTATTACTACGTTTCTCCATTAGTTGGTGTCTTTTTCTTGGCTCTAACTCCTATTTGGATTATAATAGCTGCCAAGCATCCAGCCACAAGGACAGTTCTCCACTCAGGCTGGGAGCCTGTCATAACAGCTATGGTTATAAGTAGGTTAGTATTAAAATATGTGTGTGTATATTCTATATGCACATATGTATGTGCTTACTAAAGCAAATCAGTTGCCTGTTTTTATTTCTCGGGTTAATTATTTATTTAATCAATTCGTTATTCTCCTGGGTAATAAGGAATCTAAGTGACAAGAATTACTGAAATCAGTAGATGCACAGAACTTCATTTGGCTACAGTTTCAAACTCCTCTCTAACCAACACCTTACCAGATTGTTGACTTAGATTTAGTGGTGTTCGTCTGTGGGGGATGTATGTGTGTATACCTGACAAGAACATTACTTATTTTGAATATTAAATTGCTCAGATAAGTATCAAAAAGCCTTAGAAATGCATATAACATTTGACTCCTTCCACACCTAAGACTCTGACAAACTTAAAGATGTAGTTTAGGCTGTATACAAAAGATTTAGCTGCAACCAGCCTCATCACAGTGTTTTTTGTTTGTTTGTTTGTTTGTTTGTTTGAGTTGGAGTCTCACTCTGTCGCCTAGACTGGAGTGCAGTGGCCGCTCCTGGCCACTGCTGCCTCGACCTGCTGGGCTCCGGCGATCCTTCCGCCTCAGCCTTCCAAGTAGCTGGAATTATAGGCCCGCGCTACCATGCCCAGCTAATTTTTTTGATTAATTGTAGAGATGAGGTCTCACCAAGTTGCCCAGGTGGGTCTCGAACCTACGGGCTCAGGCAATCCACTCACCTCAGCCTCCCAAGGCGCGGGATTACAGGCTGAGCCACTGAGCCTGGCTACAGTGTTTTTAATAACAAAAAAATGAGAACAACTTAAAGGCCTAGCAATCAGATATTGATCAGGTAAATTGTGGTATAGTCACAAAATGGATATTAGTCACCCATTAAAGATAACATTGTAGCATTTCTATTGCTATGGAAAGATGTTCATTATACATTTGGTGAAAAGAGCCACCTAGAAAAGAGTGAATTTCCTGTTAAGCATGGTGTATTAAGACACGTTTGTCTTTTTCCTTCCTGAAACTATTAAAATAACATTAAAATAATAAAAATCCTATAAAACCACAAAACAGAAAGGGAATAGAGGGGCAGCAGATGAGAGATTTGACAAAATTAGGAAGATAGGAACCAGATGGATAGTTATTAACTGAGTAGGCAGTATGAAGAAACTGGGACCTAACCACCTCAGAAGCCCAGAAAGTCAAAGGAGCTTGAGGCACTAAGTGCCTCTGAATGCTGAAATGAAGAAGCTTGGATGAAAGTTTAGGTAAGAAGCAATTAGACCCCGTAAATCCTTCTCCAGCTTGAGCACCCATGACTGCTCCCTCCTACCCTAGCAGAATGCAAGAATAAACTCTGAGGAGGATAAATCAGAGAGGTTCTAGATTTAGACACACCTGCACTTCCTTTTCTCTGTTCATAGGCTGCTGGCAGTCAGCCTTACACCCCCAGGCAGAAAATGAGATAATTCCTTTCTGGGGAAACTTGCCAACACAGAAGAGCAGACTGGCAGGTACTGACCCTTATGAGTCCTTTAATGAAAGAGCTGCAAGCCCACCCTATGGCTCTTCAGTGAGGCCCACTTCCTGACGGATTGTCCATATGCACAGAGAACTCCAAGTATGCTTTGCAGGGCTCCCTCAAAAGGAGTGGGTAGTACAGGATTGTCAGACGCTTGATGAAGGCCTCTCACATGAAACTTAACCAAAAAATGAGACACAAAGAAAGTGTAGGGACAGTTGGAAAATTCAAAAGACTATTAGTCTCAGAGAAATAAGAGAGGTATTGTATCTGTAATGTAGGAATAGAATGTTGCATAAGGATGATTTGAAAAATGGGAAGAGCTCTTGGGAATTTGAAAATATGTAAATAGCAGAAATAGAAGAATTCCATAGAAAAGTTGGAAGATAAAGTGGAGGAACACTCCTGGAAAGCAGAACCCAAAGCAAAGAAGTGGACAATAGGAAGCAAATGGTAAGGAGAGAAAATGATCAAAGAAATAATGCAAGAAAATTCCCTAGAACTGAAGAGCGTGCTTCAAAATCGAAAGGTCCCACTGAGCACACAGCACAGTACTTTAGTGTAGGAGGGACCTAAGTCAGAGTGTGTTCTATAAATCCTCCCCAAAAGAAGGTATGTATAAAGGATTGGGAATCAAAATGATGTTCAATAGCAACACCAAAATGATTCCTTCAAAATGATGAAGGAAAGTTATTTTGAACATAAAACATTGTCACAGTATCAACTAAGTGTAACGAAATGTTCAACTTGTTCTCAAATCAGGCAAAGTGGGGACCAAAGATAGGCCCAAACTTTACCTGTATGATTGACCACTTGTGTAATTAATCCTGAATTATATCCCACATCTTTAAAATAAAAATTTTAAAAAGGCCAGGCGCAGTGGCCTTTGGGAGGTGGATGTGAAAGGATTGCCAAGCCCAGGGGTTCAAGACCAGCCTGGGCAGCTTGATGAGACCTTGTCCCTACAATTAAAAAAAAAGCAAAAAGGAAAAAAGAAATGTTCAAACATGCAGGATCTCATAGATTTTACTTCCCATATGCCCTTTCATGTAAAGCTGAAAGGAGATGTGATCTATCAAAATAAGGAAATAGATCAAGCAAGAAGATGACACAGGAATGAGGAAATGCACTCTATGACAGCATGTGACTCATGTTTTGTAGGGTAGGTAGATTGGCAGGAGGACAGTGGGCTTAAGGAGGGATGTCTCTGCAGGAAAAAAGATGGAATTGATTGGTTGCCTGACGAATTTGGCTGTATTGAGAGGTATTTTATTAACTTTGTCACATATTTGAGGCTGAATTTATAATAGGTACCTAAAAAGTGAAGAAAAACATGAAGCAAAGTAGAATATACAAGTGAAGATACCTAATAATACACTTTGTGGGATGGGTGCAGTGGCTCACGCCTCTAATCCCAGTGCTTTGGGAGGCCAAGGCAGCAGGATTGCTTGAACTCAGAAGTATAGCTATGATTGTGCCACCACACTCCAGCCAGGGCAACAGAGCAAGACCCTGCCTCACACACACACACACACACACACACACACACACACACACACACACTTTGTGGCTCAGTTGTGAATAATGATTTCATTGTTATAATTAGCATCAACCTTAAATATTTCACCACACATTATAACCAGATTGGGAGGATGAGGAAGGAAGGGGTTTGTGAAGGAACTAAAGTGGGGTAGGAAGTGTAAGGGAGACTAAATCCTCATCTGCCAGAGTGGAAAGTCATTCGGTAAGTGTCTGAAATGTTAATCGTAGCAGTATAATCATGTTATTTAGAAATATTGAGTTAAATGCCAGAAGAAACCACTAAAGAAGTTGAAAAGAATTTCTAGTGAAAAAAGAAGGCTTTGGGGGTGGGGCTAGGGACTCTCAGTTTTATCATAAACTTTGTTTTACTTTTTCAATAAGGCACATATGTTTGATAAAAATAAAATATATTAAAAAGTAAAGACAACTACTTTTACAATTTGATCCAATTTTTATTTTTAAAAATACACATATTAAACCATGTTTAGGGATGGAGTTGGGAAGATGTTGACTGACAAATTAAAAATTTCAGGCCAGAGAATTGGGTTCAAGAGATCTATAGTCCATGGTGACGAGAGGGAATAACAATGTATTGTATTCTTGAGAATTGCTAAGAGAGACTTTGAGTGTCCTCACCACAAAATTATGTATGTGAAGTAATATACATGTTAATTAGTTCAATTAAACCATTTCACTATATTTTTATCTATTTATTATACACATATTACATATATTTCAGACCATCATGTGGTACAGGATGAATATATGCAATTTTTATTTGTCAATTAAATACATAAATAATAAAATAAAATATGTAAGTATAAAAATGCCCGGAAGGCTATGTAAAATATACTAACAGTATAACTCTGGATGATGTAACTAGAATTGATTTTTGTTTTCTTCTTTTTTGTTTGTGTTGTTTAATTTTTTTCTATAGTAAGTTTTATTATCTAGTAACAACAGTATTTTAAAACATTTTCAACAAATTATCTTGTTATATCACATGATCTATGTGCTTTGGCAGGTAGATTTATTCTTTGATTCATAACTAGGTTCTTGAAATATGTATCTTATTCTTTTAATTAGGGCTTAAAATGTTACAGTATTTACAAGGAGGGCTATTTTGGGGTGCTATCCTATACCTTTTTAATGGGAGCCCCCACAGTTTAGGAATATTGTCATAAGTTATGTATTTTATTAAAGAATTAAAATAATACAGATTTAATAATTTCCCAGTGTTGAATATCAGATATTGGTAAGAACATTTGATCTGACATTTTGACAACCAGTCCCACTCTGTGACAGCATGTGGTTCCTTTTGCTGTAATGTGGGTTTCATTTTCCTGGTAAGTTAGGCAGCAGGATCCCATGGAATCTTGGGACTGGCAATGTTTCATATTACATGGACCAAGAAACTGAAGTTAACCCGCTGATAATGGTCTTGGAAACTTAAAAAATCTCCAAGTTCTGTTGAAACGTTAAGAATGTATGGCTTGCCATTATATAACTGTATGTCATTTTTCTAGACTTTGTTTACCCAAGATCAGCTCTTTCTGTGGCTACAACTCATTGTTTTAATTTTCTAGTGATAAGATACATTTTAACAACATCTAGTTTTAATGGAATAAAAATTGTCCCTTTAATGCTTCACTTCAAATATAACAAGATTCTCTTTTTAAAATTATTTTTTCAGCCAGGCTCGGTGGCTCAGCCTGTAATCCCACGCTTTGGGAGGCTGAGGTGAGTGGATTGCCTGAGCCCGCGGGTTCGAGACCCGCCTGGGCAACTTGGTGAGACCGCATCTCTACAATAAATTAAAAAAAAAATTAGTCGGGTGTGGTAGCGCGTGCCTGTAGTTCCAACTACTTGGAAGGCTGAGGCAGAAGGATCGCCGGAGCCCAGCAGGTCGAGGCTGCAGTGGCCGGGAGCGGCCACTGCACTCCGGTCTGGGCGACGGAGTGAGACTCCAACTCAAAAAAAAAAA
>CAUYQG010226817.1:0-13390 GCA_963574415.1 Tarsius wallacei
CCTATAAGTGGAACCATGCAGTTCAAACCAGTTTTGGTCAAAGGTAAACTGAACATATATGTGTACCTTTATGGGTCTCTATTTTTTTATTGGTCAAATAGAGCTAATAAATTCTGCCCTATATCCTTAAAATGTTTTGGGACAATCAAAAGAGACATTTGAGAATTATTTTTATATGCATATAAAGACTTTCTTTCAGGTAAGAATCATTATTTATAATTCACAAATATTAGCTGAATGGCTCCACATGTTTAGCACTGTGATAGATTGTTTAATACCAAAGAAATAAAAAAAAAACCATCTTAAGAGTTTATTATCTAGCTACATTTAAAACTGGTCCAAATAAATGCAATCTTAGTTTGTACTTTATTAACACTTTTCCTCAATAAATTCATTATGTAGTAACTGTTTTATACTGTTTCATGCTGGTAAAGGTTTTTCAACCAGCTCTCTGAAAAAAATGTGCATATATATTTATTATACATATATGTTAATTGACATAAAGGATGTGTAGCACATAATTTATAAATAATAACACAATATACAATAAAATTTATGTAAATTCCATATAATTGGTTGCTTCTCAGAGAACACTTGGGTTGTTCTTGCAATTTTTAAAATTCATACTCAAACTATGCCTGCAACTGGTGAACAAGCATGAATGTTGGATGATATTTTTGTTCGTGTTAATGAGAAGGATCAATGAGAAACAACAAAGGCATATATAAGAACCTCACTAATTTATCAATGACATGAACAACTTATTTACTGAGTTAAATAATAGTTTTCATATACTAAAAATAGTTGCTCAATTTGTATGGCTACTCACAATATCACAGTTATAGATATACTACACCTGCTAATTAATCTGCATTATTAACATTTTCTTAAATTTAATCCAAGAGTTGGCAAACTTTTTATGTAGAGGAACAGACACTAAATATTTGGGGTGTTACAACTATTCAACTCCATTATTGCAGCACTGGATATGGAATTGGCTATGTTCCAGGAAATTTTTAATTACAAACACAGATGGCAGTCTACATTTGGCTTATGGACTATAGTATGTCAACCTCTTGCTGAAAGAATCAACAAAACAGTAAATCAAACCCTGATTTGTAGCTTTTGCCTATTTCCGTAGTGTGGATAGTTTCACTGTGGTCAATTTCAAGCTAGCAGCATGATATCACTGAAGACAGACTTGAAAATAAATGTACAGTGCCATACCATTATATAATAATTCCACTATGTAAGTACAATAGATATCAATAGCCTCAAGAGCATAAATAGTGCTAAAATGCAGTTAAATAATTAAGAAGAGATAAATACTTGTCAACATTGCTTACATTATTTATTCAATTGTAAAATTATATAATTTAAGTTTAAGATAATTGTGTTTAAAATCTGATTCACAAAACTCCTGGAAATTTAACACTCAAACCTTATGAGCCGCCAGGCTTGGTACACCTGTAATCCCAGCACTTTGGGAAGTGAAGGCAAAAGGATTGCCTGAGCCCAGGGGTTTAAGGCTGACTTGGGCAACTTGGAAAGACCTCTTCTCTACAATAAATAATAATAATATATAGCCAGGCACAGTGGTGCGCACTTGTAGTTTCAGCTACTTGGAAGGTTGAGGTGGAAGGATCTCCTAATTCCAGCAGGTCAGGGCTGTAGTAGCTGTGAACATGTCACAGCAGTCCAGCCTGGGTGACAGAGTGAGATTCTGACTCAAAAAAAAATATTATGAGCCAATAGCAGCCATCTCAAGGACACCACTAATTGATAAAAATAGATTTAATTTAACACATTCACATTTCAGTCACATGCATTGATACCATATAGACGAGGACTTGAAGTGGAGAAATTAGATGTGCCTGCTTTCATACCAGTCTCCTCACCTAATCACTAATGTAATGCTTCATTGAACTAGACAGAAAAGATAAATATTGAAGAAAGGGAAAATGGAGAAAAAGAAAGCATGGATGAGGGGCGAAAGCAGTGGAAGGTGGCAGATGATGGAAGGCTTACATTCCAAATTTTCTATTATATCACCAGCATAAAGATAACCTAATGAGCATGAGTATTTACAACTATATAAATGATGCATGCAAAACTATATTCCCACAAAAGAAACAGCATTCAAAATGGAGACATTTTTCATTAAAGAGAAAAAAAATGAAAAAAAAATAAGAGATGATAACTAAAAGGTGTCAGTCCAAACCAAGGTAGAATATACTGAGAAGTAGCGAGGAGGGGAGGGAAGAATAGCACCAATATCTTGAAGTCAAAAGCTGTATGGAAGACAAAACTTACACCACTGGTTGTGAAGAGCCCAGTCTTAAATGATAATGGCATAAAGATAGAAATTACCCTTGATTTTATATGCAGCACACTGCCATATATCTCACACACATGAGACTTACTTAGACAGATTAACCAATAAGTGAAATGACTCTCTCCAAGTTATATCTAAATTTCATCTGTTTTCTTTATAACTTAACTTGAAAGAAAGCAACAGCCTATGACTTTGTGTCTGATAAAAATTTCTTTGTTGCTGAATATTTTTAAACCACATTCATTTGCAAAACAAGACGACTTTCACACATAATGACTTCTTTTGGCATCAAGCCTCTTTGGCATTAATAAAAACCTCTAAACTCCAAAAATAATTACAAGCATGTAGTTCAACCAAGTATAGAGTTCTGAAAATACAGGTTACATAATATCTACACTAGCAATAGTTAAAATGTGTTCAAAAGAAAATCATATATAAAATATATAACACATATGATACACACTAAAATGTATGATAAATACATAAGAAATAAATTACTCTTAATCTTAGTCAAAAGGCCAGGAATCAATATATGATACAAAAATTATTTTATTTGCATAAAGTATAATTAAATAATATATTTAAATGAATTTTTCGCTGTCCTTTAGATTATGTTCCCTTCTTCATAAGAGACAAGTTTAAAGAGTGCTTTGGCACATAAGAAACTGTAGATGCCATGGAGCACTGCTGAAAATTACCAAAAGTGTGAGAGTCATAAATTCCTACATGGTTTTTGTTAACTTATTGTTTCTAAGAAGTCCCTTCCAAAGCAACTGAGATCCTTTTGAACTTTATGGATAATACTTTCAAAAGCAACCAAGAAAATACTGCCAAATTACCATACAAAATATCAAATCAAGACTTAATTTTACTTTGTGTGAGAAACCCCATCAGGCGATCTATTTTGGTGAGAATTAAAATATCCACATTTAAATACTAAATAATCACATGACAATTAATAATTTTCATTTTCTCTCCTCTATTCAAAAGGGAGAGCCATCTTGTCATAAGACACATTAAGTTCAAACCCAGCTCATCTGTAGCTGGGACTACTGCCTTCTAAATGACTTGCCTTCTGCTGCTCTTTATGATCCATTATTTTGTATACACACTAATATCAGAAACATCTTTGTAAAAGGCAAACGTTCTTGTAGCACTCTCCTGTTGGAAATCTTTCAATGACTCCCTATTGCTCAAAAGTTAATGTCCAAGTTCCTTAGCCTAGAGTAGACCAAATCTACTCTTCTAGCATCATTTCCTTCCCTTATCACTTTTACAGTCCCATTTTTCACATCTTTGTCTAATAAATGTCTATTTCTATCTCATTCAAGAACCAGACTAAATGTCATTTTTCTTGCGTATATTCTTCTGACTTCTAACAAATGAATTAGTCACTCTTTGTTATGGGTTTTCATCAAAATTTATTCATGCAATGTGTGGGGTTCGGGGAGAGAAAGGGGGAAAGGGAGTGCACATAGAGCAATAGATCTTACCAGAGAGGTACACACAGGACTACCAACTATAGCCTCTACTTCATCAAAGCATATTAAATCTTATGATTTATATTTATCCCACATAAAATTTTATTTTAAAATAATTCTGCCTTAAAAAGATGCATAATAAAATGCAAGTGTAGTAGAAAAACAATTTCTGGAGTCACACAGAGATAAGTTTAGGTAATCACTCTTCTGCTTACCAGATGTGTGACTTTGGAAAAATCAATTCTACCTATTTCTTCAACACAATTGTTTATCACTTAACTCTTTTCAATTCACACCGCAGTTGGGCAGAGTAATTAGAGAATATTCTTACATTTCTGCCTTTATGTCTAACTCTTAGTCATGAGTCAAGGCTCAGTTGAGGTGTTATTTCCTCTGTGAAGTTTAGCCACAGGAAATGTGCAATATTTTTATGTCTTTGACCTCACTTTATGTTATACAAACCTTTATTATGTGTTGTCAATCTTTGCATGTCTGGAACTTAGGACTGAGAAAGTCCCAATATGACCCCACTAGTTGTTATATAAAAATACTTGTAGCTTGGTGCAACGGTGCACACCAATAGTCCAAACTACTCTGAAGGCTGAGGCAGGGAAATTGTATGAGCCCAGGAGTTCAAGTCCAGCCTAGACAACATAGCAAAGCCCATCTCTAAATAAATAAATCCTTCTATAAAAATTGACAAAAATCTAATGTTCCTGGTCTCATCTCATTTGCCTTCCAGGTCTTCTCTTATGATACCTCCACCCTTCCCCTCAAAAAAACCTCCAGTGACCAAGCAACTATAGGATTAGCACCTGAAACAATAGTGGACCTCCAAAACTCTGCTCCAGCTAAGATTTGTATTCAATTCGATCCATCAGTGTTTGTAGTATTCAGTTTACTGATATCTGCGTACAGTTCCTGTTCATCTCCTCAATTGAAGGTGAACTGTTGAGGTGAGGCAGGAGCCAACCTGGAGAGACCACCCACAAAACCTGGTGTAAAGGGACGGTGGCTTGGGGTTGTGGGTGCCTGCAACATGCACTGACTTGTCTGGAGAAATTTCCTGAATTTCTAGGAAGACCTGGTTTTCCCCAAAGAAGTGATTTCAGGTAGAAATATAAAAATCATCTCCAGGAAAAAAGAAATCCAGTAGCCAATGAATTAAAGACAAAAAGGTTTCCGATCAGAAAAAAAAAAAAATTAAAAATGGCTGCCTAGGAGTAACAAAATTGGCATCTCTCTTATAGGACACATCAAGGAAGAAAACCACAGCCACCAGTATTCCCAACCAGATTTAGCAGGTTTAGACAAAGGACACACTATACATCCCAAAGAGGACTCTTGGAATAAATAAGAAGCAAGGAAGAGAGAGTGTGGGTAATCAGTTTTGGAGCCAGGAGGCCTCATCCCCATCAGGCACCAGACTTGCAAAGGATTTGCAGTTCTGCTTTGTGTGTGAGGGGGGTAAGTGCTCCTGACATGATCTGTGACAGTCTCCTCATCCCCCAGGTGTGTAAATCTTTAGTCCCACATGGAAAAAGGCCTGGTTAGGGTACAGTGGCATGCCCTAGAAGCCCACATAAAACTGGGAACTCATCCAATCTCGGAAGTCAGTCAACTCCTGTGAGCGAGCATCCTGACAGCAGTGCTTGGCAGCCAGCTCCAGAAAACTTTGCCTAATGGCTGCAATCACTTGGTACTTGTCAGCATCTGGCATTCAGCCCTCAAACTAGGAAGTATTGCCTGCCAGGCACACTCACCACAAAGACAGGTCATACTATAGCAGGGACTCTGCTGCTTTTAAATTCTGAGTGGAGTCTTTGGCAGGGGAGGGAGAGTTGTGAAAGGCACTAGGTAGCCCTGTTTCCTGGCAGGAGCTCTTCTGGGCTGTGGACAGCACCACCACCCTGGCAGTGCTATTGCAGTAGCCATAAGGGCCATCCCTCCTCTTGATCCCCTCAAAGAGCTCACAAATGGAGGCTGGAAAGCAGTCTGGCCAGTCTGGCCACAGGAAAAACTTTGTAATGGAAAATCACTTTGCATTCTGAGTATTTCCTAGAAAGAATGGCAGAATGGGAGTAGCTGCCTCTCTCTCCCAGTGTGAACTGTTTTGAATGGCCGAAAAGACCCTAGGGCAGCTAGTCCATATCTGACTACAAAGCTGACTGAAAACTAAAAACACAAGACTGAAAAATAATAACAAAAAGAGAATATTTGGTCCTCACAGATGAGAAAGAATCAACAACAAAAAAAAACACGGACAATCCTCAAAGCCTTAAAGAAGAATGACCTATAAAGGCACCTCCCAGTCCCCAAAGAAAGGACTCTATTTAGAATGACTTGTCTCTGATGTCAGATGCAGAATCAGACAATGAATGGTTAAAATGGCTAAAGGATAACCATGAAGAGCTGGAAGCAATGGTCATTCAGACAGCAAAAGCAGTGAAAGAAATAAAAGTTGAGCTGGTCATTTAAGAAAGGTCTAATCTGAAATCCTGGAAATGAAGAGTTCCTTCCTGGAATTTCAAAGCACAATGACAGGCCTATGCAGCAAAATTGATCAGAGAGAGGAAAGAATCTCAGAGCTTGAAGATCAAAATATTGAACTAAACTAGTCTGAAAAAAACAAAGAGAAAAGGCAAAAAAATGAACAAATCCTATGAGTGCTGTGGAATTATGCAAAGTAAAGAGACCAAATCTACTATTGTTTGGTATCCCCAAAACAGAAAGGGAAACTGAGAACACCCTGGAACACACCTTCCATGAGGTCATCTAATAAAATATTTTCTATCTTGCTAAAGAGGCTACCATCCAAACACAAGAGATTCAGAGGACACCTATAAGATACAACATAATAAAATCATCCCCAAGACACATAGTAATCCATCGCAACAAGGTAAATATGAAAGAAGAAATCTTAAAGGCAGCTAGAGAGATCAGTTAGATCATCTACTGAGAAAGACCAATAATAATTGCTGCAGAATATTCAACAAAACCCTATGGGTCAGGAGGAACTGGAGTCCCATAGTTAAAGTACTTAAAGATAAACCATTCCAGCCAAGAATTTCCTACCTTACCAAGCTAAGTTTCATCAGTGATGGAAAATTAAAATCTGTTTCAGATATCCAATTCTTCAGAGAATACATCACCTCCAGACAATTCCTTCAGGAGATGCTTAAGAAAGTCCTGAGCACAGAAGCAAAAGAAGGGTTTCATCCATTGCAAAATCACAGGACAAGCACTGAATTAACAGAGCATACAGATCAACCATAAACATCTAAAAAAGAAAACAACAACAACAGAAGCAAAGCAACCTCTTAAGAACCTTATGACAGGAATAAAGTCTCACATATTAACAATAAATTTGAACATGGATGGGCTAAATATGCCACTAAAAAAGCATACAGTAGCAAACTGTATTGAAAAATAATTCAACACCTTGCTGCTTCCAGTAAACATATCACATCACAAATAACACTCACAGGCTTAAAGTAGAAGACTTGAGAAAGATCTAGGAAAATGGAAAACAAAAAAGAATGGGGGAGCTATTATATCAGACAAAACAGACTTCAAATCAATAAAAGTTTAATAGAACACTGCATAATGATAAAAGGCTCAATCCATCAACAAGAAATTTCTCTTAAATACATATGCACCCAACACAAGGGTAACCGGATTTATAAAACAATTACTTTGTGAACTAAGAGAGGACATAGACACCTATACAATCATAGTCAGAGACTTTAATATCCTGCTAACAGTCCTAGACAAATTACTGAGGCAGAAATCCAACAAGGAGATCCAGAATTTTAATTCAACACATGATCCATTGGGCCTAATAGACACCCACAGAACATACCAAAAAACCACACAGTATACAATCAAGTCCTCTTGAATCATATTTTTGGGTAAAAATCAATCATGAACAAATTAGAAAGTTTGAAATAATACCATGCCTCTTCTCAGACCACAGTGGAATAAAAATGAATAACATCACCAACAAGCACCCCCCAAAAACATGGAAACTAAAAAATGTGCTTTTGAATGTCATTTGGGTCAGCACAGAAATAAAGAAGAAATAAAATGATTCCTGAAAACAAATAAAAAAAGTCACAACATACCAAAAACTCTGAGAAACCATGAAATCAATGTAGAGAGGGGATTCTGTAGCATTACACACACATATCAAGAAAATAGAAGGATCACAAGTAAACAGCCTCATGTCACACATAAGGAAGCTGAGAATGCAAGAACAACTAAATCCCAAATTCAGTAGAAAAACTCAGATCACAAAGATAAAATCACAATTGCAGGATATAGATTTTAAAAATTACGGAAGGAATTAATAAGACAAAATCCTGCTTCTTTGAGAGGATAAATAAGAATGACAAACCCCTGACCAGAATGAATAAAAAAGAGAGAAAGAACTTCTGAATAGACACAATTAAAAATAAAAAAGACAATGTCACAACTGATCCTGAAGAAATTCAAAGTATTATTATAGATTCCTAAGAACATTTGTTTATATATACACTAGAAAAAAGAAAGAAAATACAGGATTTCCTGCCAACACACACCCTCCCCAGGTTGAAATAGGAATAAATTTAAGCCCTAAACAGACCAATAGCAATTCAGGAAATTGACTTGGTTATAAGAAAACTCTACACCAAAAAAAGCACCGTATCAAATGGTTTCTCAACTGAATTACACAAGACATACCCAGAAGAGGTGATGTCAATTCTATTGAAAGCATTCCAGGCAGTCAGGATGGAAGGAGTTCTCCCGAGTTAATTCTATGAAGATAAAATTCTCAAAAAGATTCTAGCAAATTGTATCCAACAACAAATTTCAAAGATCATCCAAGCAGGCTTCATTCCCAGGATGAAGAGCTGGTTCAACATTTGCAAGACTATAAGTGTAATTTAGCATATTAACATTTATAAAACCAAAAACCAATTACCACATGATTATCTCATTAGACACAGAAAAAGCATTTGATAAAATTCAGCAATTCTTAATAACAAATTTTTGAACATCTAGGCATCGAAGGAACCTTCCACAAAACAGTATAAGAGCCATCTATGACAAACCTGCAATAGACATTATGCTGAATGGGAAGAATCTGAAAGCATTCTCTCTAAGAACTGAAACAAGACAAAAATGTCCACTATCACCTCTCCTACTCAACATAGTAGTGGAAGTCCTAGCCAGAGCAATCAAGCAAGAGAAGGAAATCATGGGCATTCAAATAAGAAAAGGATGTAAAGTTATCCTTCTTTGCAGACAATATGATTCTATACCTAGAAAACCAGAGAGAGTCTGTCAAAAACCAGTTCACACTGATAAATGACTTTGGTAGTCTTGTGATAAAACATCAATGTGCGAAAAACGGTTGCATTTCTATAAACCAACAATCAGGCTGATATCCAAATAAAAAACACAATTCTATTCACAGTAGCCAAAAAAAGAAAAAAATGAAGTCTTGGCATCCACCTAACCAAAGACGTAAAAGATTATTAAAATACTGCAAAACACTGCTGAAAAAAATTAAGGATGACACAAACAAATTGAAAAAGATTTCATGCTCATGGATTGGAAGAGTCAATATTGTCATGATGTCCATCCTACCCAAGGCGATCTACAGATTCATTGCAATCTCAATCAAATTGTGCACAGAGATTTTCACAGACCTAGAAAACACAATGCAGAAATTTATACAGCAGCAATGAAGAGCCTGGTGTACTAAGGCAATCATTAGCAAAAACAACAAAGCTGGAGGCATCACACTTCCAGAATTTAAACTTTAAACCAAGGCTATGGTAACCAGGACAACATGGTATTGTTACAGAAATAGACACATAGACTAGTGGAACAGGAGGGAAAATCTAGAAATAAGAACATGGTCCCTCAATCACCACATCTTCAACAAAGCCATTCATAACAAACATCAGGGAAAGGAAACCATATTTAGCAAATTGTGCTGTGATGACTGGCTAGCCACATGCAGAAAAATGAAACTGGACCCCTATCATCATACAAAATAAAAAGTCAAACTGGATAAGGAACTCAAATGTAAAATCTCAAACTGTAAGAATCTTTGAAAAAACTTTGAAAACATGCTCCTAGACCTGGGGGAAGTCAATGAATTCATGGCCAAGTACTCCAAAGCAAATGCAACAAAATCTAAGATAGGTAGGACCCTATTAAACTGAAAAGTTTCTGTACTGCTAAAGAAACAATCAAGAGAATAAAGGGACAAACCACAGAATGGAAAAAAATATGCAAATTATGCATGTGACAAAGGCCTAACACCCAGAATCTACAAGGAACTCAAACAAATTGAAAGAAAAAAACAAAAAACAAATAGCTCCATTAAAAAGTGGGCAAAAGTTAATTTTTGTGTATGGTAAAGGATAGGGGTCATATTTCAATCTTCTGCATGTGATCAGCCAGTTTTCCCAGCACCATTTACCGAATAGGTTCTCCTCTCCCCAGTGGTTGTTGCTAGAGTCTTTGTCAAAGATGAGTTGATTGTGAAATTGAGGCTTTGCTTCCGGAACCTCTATTCTGTTCTTGTAGCAACACCAGGCTGTTTTGATTATTGTAGTCTTATAGTAAAGCTTGAAGTCTGGAAGTGTGATACCTCCTGCTTTGTTTTGTTTGTTTGTTTGTTTGTTTGCTTGTTTTTTGTTTTTTGCTAAGAATTGTTTTGGCTATTCGTGGTTGTTTATGCTTCCATATGAATTTCTGTATTGCCATTTCCAGGTCTGAGAATAATGATGTTGGTAATTTAATGGATATTGCATTGAATCTGTAGATTGCCCTTGGTAGGATGGACATCTTAACAATATTGATTCTTCCTATCCATGAGCATGGAATATTTTTCCATTTGTTTGTGTCTTCTTGGATTTCTTTGAGCAGTGTTTTGTAGTTCTTATTGTAAGGTCTTTCACTTCTCTGGTTAGAAAAAGCCGAGGTATTTCATTTTTTGTGTGGCTAATGTGAATGTGATTGTGCTTTTTGTTTGGGTCTCTGCCTGTTTGTTGCTGGTGTATAGGAATGCAGCTATCTTTTGCACATTTATTTTGTACCCCAAGATTTTGCCAGTCCTTTATCAATGCAAGCAGGTTTTTGAAAAATTCTATTGGATTTTTGAGGTAGGATCATATCAACAGGAAAGAGGGATAACTTAACATCTTCTTTTCCTATTTGAATACCCCTGATTTCCTTCTCTTGTCTAATTGCTCTAGCT
This sequence comes from Tarsius wallacei, assembly GCA_963574415.1. NCBI lineage: Eukaryota > Metazoa > Chordata > Mammalia > Primates > Tarsiidae > Tarsius > Tarsius wallacei. The sequence continues at coordinate 11,072 of CAUYQG010226817.1, forward strand.
AGGACTTCCAATACAATGTTGAACAAGAGGGGTGAGAGTAGGCAGCCTTGTCTTGTTCCAGTTTCCAGGAGAAATGTTTCCAGTTTCTGTCCATTTAGCAATATGCTAGCAGTGGGTTTATCATAGATGGCACTTATTATTTTGAGGTATGTTCCTTCTATACATAGGTGATTGAAGGTTTTTATCAGGAAGGGATGCTGGATTTTATCAAAAGCTTTTTCTGCAATTAATGATATAATTATGTGGTTTTTGTTTTTATATCTGTTGATGTATTTAAGTACATTTATGTTCTTGTGGATGTTGAAGCAGCCCTGTATCCTAGGGATGAAGCCTATCTCAAACTATAAGAATCTTAGAAAATGCAAGAGACACCCTTATGGAAATTGGAACTGACAACCAATTCCTGATAAAAACCCTAAGAACCCATGTCATAAAATATATGATAGACAAGTGGGATCTCATAAAACTGACAAGCTTCTTCAAAGAAAAATAAACCATCAAGAGAGTGGGGATACAGCCCATAGAATGGGAAAACCAATTTGCCAACTATATATCTGACAGAGGCCTAACACCTAGGATCTACAAGAAACTTGAATGCACCAAAAGGAAAAACAAACAAACAGCCCGTTGAAAAGTGTGCAAAAGACATGAATAGGAACTTCTCAAAAGAAGACATATGGGCAACCAACCACATATGAAAAAGTATTCAGCCTCACTAATCACCAGAGAAGGACAAATCAAAGCCACATTGAGATACCACCTAATCCCAGTAGGAATGGCCATCATTAATAAAACAAACAACAACAGATGCTGGCAAGGATACAGAGAAGGAATGCTTCTATGCTGCTGGTGGGAATACAAACTAGTATAAACTCTTTGGAAGACAGTGTGGCAATTTCTGAAAGAACTAGAGATTGACCTTCCATATGTCCCAGTAAGCTCCCTATTGGGAATATGCCTGGAGGAACTCAAGTCATTCTACCAAAAAGATACCTGTACATGCATGTTTGTTGCAGCTCTATTCACAATAGCAAAATATGGAACCATCCATGCTGTCCATTGAAGCTGGACTGGATAAAAAAATGTGGTACATATACACAATGGAATATTATGCAGCCATAAAGAAGGACAAACATATGGACTTCACAGCAACTTGGATGCATTTAGAGTCAATCATAAGCAGTGATCTATCACAGAAACAAAGAACAGAGTACCATATGTTTTCACTCATAAGCAGACCTTGAACAATTATTAAAATAAAATAAGAAAGGAACTGGCAGTAGTGGGAAACTGTCAGGGAAGTGGGGGAGTGGGATTGGCAGTTGAGGGAAACTGCTATGGGAGGGAGGAGCATACCTCATCAACAAGGGTACCCGCATAATCAACGTTTGTATACCTAGCCCTGAATTGTACTCCACATCTTTATAATAAAAAATAAAATAAAAAATAATAATTTCAAACTATTGGTTCTTGCTAAAATGAAGGTGGGATTCAGAGGTGTTAGGAGAAGGAGCCTCTATCATATGCTGAGGAGGAGGCAGGCACTGTCCGTGCTATACCTCCTTCATAGTAGCCCTGGGTGCTAGGGATTGTTATCCCCATTTTACATTCAAAACAAACAAATTGGGAGAATTTCAGAAAGGTTAACTTGCTCAAGATCATGATGCTAGTAATTAAGCACAGATGTGGATTTCCAATTAAGGGCTCAAGAGAGATCAACTTATTATGAGAAAACAGGGTGGTTTTTATCTTCCTATTACCATTTCATTACCATGTCCTGCTGTTTCACAAAGCTGGTCTGGAACTTTCTAGATCATCACCGAAGTTCATTAAATAGTTCTAGTTAGAGTCTCTATTTTAGAAATCTCCTGGGCTGGACTCAGTGGCTCAACCTGTAATCCCAGCACTTTGGGAGGTCGAGATGAGTAGATTGCTTGAGCCCACAGGTCCAAGACCAGTCTGGGCAACTTGGCAAGACCGCCTTTCTACAAAAAAAAAAAAATTAACCAGGCATGGTAGCACGTACCTATAATTCCAGCTACTTGGAAGGCTGAGACAGAAGGATCACCAGAGCTCAGCCTGTTGATGCTGGGGTGGCCGTGAGCATGCCACTGCACTCCAGCCTGGGTGACAGAGTGAGACTCCAACTCAAAAAAAAAAAGAAAGAAAAAGAAAAGAAATCTTCTGTATTATGCCCTAATATTTACTGGAAGTTTTACTATATGCTAGGCACTGTTCTAAGCACTTTACATGTGATAACCAATTTAATCATTACAAAATCTGATAAGGTAAGTGCTATTTTAATTTAATTTAAACAAG